>CATKHJ010070869.1:0-13857 GCA_949750685.1 Vernicia montana | reverse complement strand
AAGATGCAATTAATCAAAACTTAAATTATTCAATCCATTCAATCAATAATTAGGGTTCATCAATATCTAAATAGGATACAATCAGTTCATGATAGAATTTAAATATGAAAAATAAAAGAGAGAAGAAACAAGAAAACTCAAATCATCTATGGAAGATGTGTAGAAATGTCCTCCTTCAATCATTGATTTCCAACTTCAAATCTATATAAATATGGATCTTTAATCCTTAATTTACAATTCAATCTCTCTAAAATTAAAGTTCCTAAACTATCTAAGAACCTAGAGGAACCTAAAATTCCTAACCACAAGGCTAGGGTTTCAAACTCCCAAAAGCTCTCCTTCTTCATTCAGTTTTCGGTGTTTTTATCTCATAAAACCGGCCAAAAATATTCATTGGTACGCCTAAAATCAGAGTTGGTACGCCCGTACCAACATGGGCGTACCAAATCTTGAGCTTTCTGTGTCCATGGTACGCCTGTACCATTTATGGGCGTACCATGACCTTAAGATTCTATCTCTATAGTACGCTTGTACCTTTTCTGGGCATACCATTTGAAAGAAATCGAATTATGCTTTGTCTTCTTCATAACTTTTGTAGATATTTTTCTTAGGTTTCCAACGACACCTAAATCTCCTCAATCGGACATTTTTAGCTCAAGTTATGCTCAAAATACTCTAAGGTGTCCAAAGCTGTCAATACACCAACTCTGCATTTGATCTTCAAAACTTTTCTTCGATTCTCTCCCAAAATGCCTCAAATTCGTGTCCTATCTTTGTGATTTCAATAAATTTGATTCATGGTCACCTAAAACATGAAATTCCTATAAACAAATTCTAGAAAAACACTAAACAAAATAAATCAAACTCAATTTAAGGATAAAATACATTAAGAACAAATGGTAGAATGTATTCAATTAAGCACTTATCATTGAACAAAAATTCCCAAACCATGTTTTTAAATTAACAAAAGTTTTGTATGGTTTGAAACAAGCTCTTAGAGCTTGGTATGAGAGATTGAGTAATTTTTTGTTAGAAAATGGTTTTTCAAAAGGCAAAGTTGACATAACTCTTTTCATTAAGCATGATAAGAAAGATATCCTAATTGCATAAATATATGTTGATGATATTATATTGGTACTACTAATGATTTGCTTTGCAAGGAATTTTCTAAGTCTATGCAAGGTGAATTTGAAATGAGCATGATGGGAGAACTTAACTTCTTCTTGGGACTTCAAATAAAACAACTTGAGCATGGTACATTGATAAATCAAGCCAAATACACTAAGGAGTTGCTCAAAAGATTTGGGATGGAAAATACCAAACCTCAAACCACTCCAATGGGAACATCAATGAAATTGGAAGTTGATGAGAAAGGTAAATTGGTTGATTCCAAACTTTATAGAAGCATGATAGGATCATTGTTATATCTCACTGTATCTAGGCTGGATATTTTGTTTAGTGTTTGCATGTGTGCACATTTTCAATCTAATCTTAAAGAATCACATATTATCGAAGTTAAAAGAATTTTAAGATACCTTGTTGATACTCCAAATTTAGGTTTGTGGTATCCTAAAGGTTCTTCATTTGATTTATATGGATACTCCGATGCGGATTATTGTGGTTACAAAATTGATAGAAAAAGTACAAGTGGCACATGTCAATTCTTAGGAAGCATGTTAGTATCATGACTTTCTAAAAAGCAAAATTCAGTTGCTTTATCAATCACGAAAGCCGAGTATGTTGCAGTGGCAAGTTGTTGTACTCAACTTCTATGGATGAAAACACAACTTGAAGATTTTGGTTACTCATTCCATGGCATTCCTATTAAATGTGATAATACTAGTGTAATAAACTTGTCAAAGAATCCCATTCAGCATTCTAGGACTAAACATATAGAAATTAAACATCATTTTCTTAGAGATCATACTAGCAAAGGGAACATTGCACTTGAATTTATGGATACCAAGCACCAATTGACGGATATATTCACCAAACCTTTGGATAAAGAAGTATTCTTCTACATTCGAAGGGAACTTGGAATGATTGACATCACTCAGGTATGATCTAACCTTAAATGATATGTTTTTAACATAAGTTTTGTTGCTTCATGAGTATTTGGAATTTTTTGTATGAAAATTAGTTATTTTTGCTTAAAAATGAGAATTAAGTGATTAAATCTTGTGATTTTATGTCACTTTGACTTCATTTTATAAAAATTCTGCCAAATATATTTAGATCATATGCATAAAATTGATAAGTGTGGGACTAAGCACTATTCATGCCTTAAATCCTTGTTTTTAGCCTTAAAAGTTGAAAATTCATCATGAACGCTCATTCACATTCATGAACGCACGTTCATGTTTTGCCAAACTGACCATTCGGAGACAGTAGCATTTTGAACGCACGTTCATAGATTCGAACGCATGTTCATATCGAGGCTGTTGGTTTACATTTCAAATAGAACTCAATTAAATGCACGTTCATAAGTTCGAACGCACGTTCATATCGAGGCTGTTAATTTGATTTTCAAACAGACCTAATTTGAATGCTCGTTCACTCACTTGAACGCTCGTTCATAATCGCGATTTTAAATTCGCGCCTACCAACTTAATAGTCATTTACCTCTAAAATTCTTATTTTCTCTCAAATCTTTCTCAACCCAATTCCTCCAAATCCCAAAATCGGTACTTTCCCCTTCAAACCTACTTCAAATTCTTCCAAATACTCTTTAATATGCCTTGTACCAAAACTGTAGCCATAAAACCCTCTAGGAAAGACAAAGGAAAAAGTGCCATGGGTGAAGAACAAGAAGCTCCTCCTCCTCCATCGACTCAATCTCGACCAACAACGCCATTTGGGCTTCACTTCACCACTACCGAACTAAAGGAACGCTTTGAAATGTTTTGTGGGAAACAAATTGTAAGTGGTCACCCTTTTTATTTTGATGGTTTGCAAACTTTGGGATTAAAGGACGAAATTGTTAATTATTGTGTTAATTTCTTTGGGTATATGAGGTTTGCATTGATAAATGAAGATATTTACTTGAATCTAGTCTATGAATTTTTCACTACATTGGTATGTGAAAGGAATGGGGATATGCAATTCATGATGAAAAATAAGAAAAGAATACTGTTTGTTGCCAATAATGCAACTATCTTTGATTTACCCAATGATGATCTAGCTGTTTTCCATCTGATTGGGATGCCTCATCTCTTTGGGAATCATTAACTGGGATAACAAAATAGTATCATTATGGAAAAGCCACTCAATTAAGGAACATTGCTCTTCAAATTTTTCATCAATTTTTGACATTTTCGATATTTGCCAAGGGAGATAGCAATGAAAATGTAACAAAACAAGAATTATTTTGCTTGGGAAGATTAGTTGAGAAGAAAAATTTTGCTTGTGCTCGAGTGTTTGCAGATACATTTAAGCAAAATTCCCTTAAATCGACTAGAAAGTTGGTTATGGGCATGTACATCACTGTTATTGCTAACCACTTTCAATGTATCACTCCTGAAGATGAGCAATATAGGGTTATCATTTTTTCGAAAGATTTTTTGGGTATGAATACCTTTAGGGAGATGAAAATTGCTATCAAAGACTCTCAAACAGGGTAATGGAGAAGGACTACTCCAGCTGACATTCGGAAAGGAAAACTGACCATTAGAGCTAATGCTGATGTAGATGAGGCAGACATTGATGCCTACATGGCAGAAGAACCAACAGAGCTAGCAACTGCACACCAGGGAGAAGACCCCCCAGTTCCTCCACCTCGAAAAAGGAGTAGACAGCCTGCTAGTGGGATAGAGACCTCTAGGGTTGCTTTGGATGACGTTCTTCAGCAACTTATGGAGCGTCTCACCACTTTCGAGATGAATGTGTACACCAGGTTGGATGGTTTGGAGGTAAACCAGCGGCTTTTTCATCAGTCCGTTCAGGAAATTCGCCGTCAGATCACTCTTGGTGCAACCGTTGAGGACATATTCTCTGGACCTATACCCCCATCTTAACCTCTTTCACCTCCTTCAAATGCTTAGTCTTCAGTTTTTATCATTCTAGTTTTTATGCTTATGCTTCTTTTATTATGGCACATTTATTTTGGTACTTTTGTAGTTGACTATTTTGGTACTTATGACATTTTGGTATTTTAGTTTTTTAGTTTCAAATTGCATCTCCATGGACTTAGTTTAAGAAAATTATGATGTTATGCATGTTGATAGGGGGAGCTATGGTCATTGCTTAAATTTGCATCTTTTTGCTTAATGACAAAAAGGGGGAGAAATATATGGGGAGTTATCAATTGCATGATGATGAGTTCTTAAATTGAATAATGCTTGATTCATTGGTAAAGTTAAAAAATGCTTGATTCATTTTAAAAAGGATCATCAATTTCTTTTAAGTTTTGTCATTATAAAAAAGGGGGAGATTGTTGACCTATTATGTGTTTTTATTTACAAAACTTAGCAAAATTAATGAAAATACTCTTTATATATTCATATGATACTTATATATTCATCAAGAATTATTTAACATTTATCAAAGTATGAGAAAAGTCATTTCAGGGTATGAACGCACATTCAAAAAGATGAACGCATGTTCATGTATGTGCACAAGAAGTACAAGTTACACATAATGCTTCTGAACGAGCCTTCAAGCTTATGAACGCACGTTTATATACTTGAACGCACGTTTATATACTTGAACGCACGTTCAAGTAGATGAATGCACGTTCATTATAGAAAGATGAAAATCTTCAAATCTCACAGAATGCTTTTGAACGAGCCTTCAATTTTATGCACCGCCGGTTCAAGAAGCTTGAACGCAAGTTCAAGAAAGTGAACGCACGTTCAAGGTGCGCAGATCATAAAAAATATAGTCGTTGGAAGTTGGAGGGAAGTTGAAGAAAATTAGGAAACAACAGATTTCTTTTAGATCCGTGCCCAACAGTCATATTTAAACATTCCTATAAATATAAGAAGGTTCAAAAGAAGATTAGAACTCTTGCCAAGTGAAAATCAATTGCTATTCATATCAAAAAGCTTCTTTGAACATCATACTATGTTTTTTGAACACCAAGCCAATCTTGTTCTTATCTTTGTGTGTTTTTTAATCAAAGCTAGTGCATTTCATTGTAATCATTATTCTAACTTGTATCCAAGTCTTGTGAGACTCCAAACACAAAAATTATTGTATCTTGAGTGAGTAGGGTGAAATCCCGTGAAATCTATTATAAAGGGCGAAATTCAGAAGAACTAAACTTGTAAAGTTTTGAGTGTAATCCTGGTTGATTATTAGAGCCCTAAATCAGTTTGATTTGGGAGAAGTGGACGTTGGAGAGACGTTTGTGCTCCGAACCACTATAAACCTTAGCTAAACTTTCTCTAACTCAAATTCTTTTGTTTGTTTACTTATTAAAAATTGGAACTTATTGCATATAAGGGATTTATTTGCATTAGAATTTTTAATAATTCTATTCACCCCCTCTAGGATTGTCATACTTGGGACAACATATATTTAATATATCATTTTTAATTTATAACTTATTTTTTTATGTAAAAAATAAATTATATTGTATAAATATGTAGAAAAGAGATATAAATGAATATATGTATATATAAAAAAATAATATTAAATAATTTTTTTAAAGAAAAAAATTAAAATGGGTAAAGCCGCATATACCTGCCTCGTAGTGAGGCGAACATAAATAAATATTGGCAGAACGGATACAGATAATGAAAAACCCGCTCCGCTGCCATCCCTACTCATAAAATTCATTGGAATTTAATCTGAAATTTTTTTTTTATGTGTCAACCTAAATCTGCTCAACCCGACTTGTTTGCAACCCCCTAATAATAATACATCTTTCAATTAGGCTATTGATCCAAATTAGAGTTTCTTTCTCTCATACTTTAAAAAAGCACATTTATATGTTAATTTTTTTTTTACATTCCTTTGTATCTGTATGTATATATATAATTGAAAAGTTTAAAATTTTGAAGGATTAAAATATTTTATACTGCAACAGCTTATAGGTTAGATTGAAATTTATTTTGAACAATTAGGGTTGTGAATAAAGAAAATATATATATTTTTTTTAAAAAATTAAAGTTAAAATTAAAATTTTAAAATTTTGAGACTAAAAGAATGTTGGATGCTTAAAGTATAATGAAAAATTCATTATTCGGCAAACTTATTAATCAGCCTAGCGATGGACACTCAATTTGTGAAAAATAGTGTGGCCGGATAGATTGAATTTTTTGAAAAATAGTGCAGGCCGGATATATCGAATTTTTAAAATTTTTGACTTTTTTCATTATATTCAAATGCGACTTAAATTTTAAAAAAAATTATCATTTTTCATGCTCAAATTCGACTTATGAACAAGTCAGCTATTTAGTCATTAATAAATCACATGGATTAAAGAAAAAACCTAAGAGTTATGTAAAGAAAAATAATAGAAAATTTGAAATATAATTTAAAGGTATAAAAATTTTAACAATTTTAAAAACCAAAGTTAACAATAATAATTTTGCCCAATGAGAAGGATTATAAAATATTGAAGTTACTATGCAAATTATTAAAATCTATAGTCTTTTTCTTTTAGTATTGGGGAGAGGAGATTCGAATATGACCATATCACATATGTACTTAGAGCTCATTTGAAATTGCGTTTAAAAAAAAAACATTTTTCAACAAAAAAAAATTATATTTTTTTTAAAAATGCTTTTTAAAATTATTTTTTTTAGAAACATGTAAATTGATACTTTTTTTTTTAAAAGCATATTTGAAAAAACAGTTTATAAAAAAATAATAAAAATCAATCAATTAGATAAAAAAAATTCAAAAATATTTTTTTAATCTCAAACAGCAATTCTAAACAGACCCTTATTATTAGACTTTGTCTAAGTAAACTTAAAATTTATAGTCTTAGAACAAAAATAAAATAAAATTAGAGAATAAAGAAAATCAATGTATAAAATAGAATTTAGTAGTAAGAAAGATAAATAATTTTAGAATTCAAATATCACATTTACATATGCTATTTCATTATTTTTTTCTATTTTTTTTCCCTATATCTTTCCATAATATTTTAATTTAAAAAGACAAAAAGGCAAATTTTTTTTTTTTTTTTATTTTTTTTTTTTTTTTATGTTACCTTTAACTTCGTAATTTTTTTCTTAAACAAACCCAAAAGAAAAATAAGGGGCCAAATATTATGTTGTAAAGGGGGCAAATTCATTTTGTAAGAAGTTAAATTAAGTTTTAACCAATATATATATATATATATATATATATATATATATATATATTTAAAAGGCTTAATTATAAATTAAAAAAAAAATGAACATTTGCACTTTTGTAATTTTATCACATACTTTAAAACTTATCAATTTTTAGTATAAACTTATTAAACTGTTACAATGTCATCACTAGCTCAAATTTTGGTGAAAATCTATTTGAATATGTTGATATATCAGGCAAGTATTATGAAAAAATAAAAAAATGCATTTAAACATTCATCTTTTTTCTCTTATCTTATAGAAAAAATAAAACTATAATCTTATCTTTTTTTATCATTCTCAAACTCTCTCGATTAACGACTTTCACAATAGGCAAAGTTTTCTTTTCATAACAAATCTTACCCACTAATTACGTTACTCATGCAACAAAAAAAAAAAAATTATAAGAGATGAAACAAGTAAGACTTCTTCTGCTAGTGAAAAAGATAAATTTATGTAAATTTTCCTTTTTTTAAAAAAAAAAAAATTATGTAGCACATATTTATAATTATGCACCTGATATATTAGGAAATGTTTAGTGTAGTTCAAAGCAGCTGGTAATTGTTAGCCGATAAAATTTAGCTCTAGCTATTTGATATAAATGTTTGACAAAATTATTGTTAGTTATTTTTATTATTTATATATTAAATGATCAATATGGATATAATTGAATATTTTTAAAATTTTTAAAAAGCAACATATGCATTATTTTCATATTTAATAATATATACTTCATCCGTTTCACAATAACTGTTGTTCTATAAGGATGCACACATATTAAGAAAACTATTAAATAGCTTTAATTTTAATTAATATGGACAAATATACCATTATTTTCTCTCACCAAATAAGAAAAAACATATGAAATATTGTAATTAGAATGAGGGTAAAGTTGGAAAAAAGTTAATAAATGCTGCATTGAACTTTTAAAACGACAAATAATTTGAAATAATTTTTTTTTTTTTAAATGATAGTTATTGTAAAACGGATGTAGTATATCTTAATAAATATATATATAACTCCCAACATGTGCACATATTGAATAACTCTTTATTATTAAAATTCTTAAAAATAAAATCAAGTAATATTAATGATATTCTAAAAAATGTAATATTAATAATATCTTAAAAATCCAATCAAATATTAAAAAATAATATTAATAATATTATTATAATGAAAAAAGGCAGTGTCATATATCTTGATCTGTCTTTTACAATTATTTAGATGGATAATATAGTCTATTCATTAAAATAAAAAAATAGTTGCTAAAAACGTGCAAATTCAAATTTTTTTTGGTCAGCAACTGTTTGGAGACATAACACTTATCAGTCGTTCCTTTTTTAATTCTATCCAAATGTTTAGCTACTAGAAATTGAAATACTAAAAAATCAATAAATAAATTGATATGCTAACAGCTAACTCAAAATGGCATCCCTTTTAGTAAATTTAAGCCAACACTTACCTGAATTTAAATCAGTAATAATATTAAATTACCTAAAAATTATTAAATTTTAATGTAATAAAATTATAAAAATGTAAAAGTCAAAGGTTTTTTTTTTTTTTTTTTTTTTTTTTTTTTTTTTCTAATTAAGCCTTTTAAAATTGTTAATTTATTTCTAGAGGCAATTTTCCCATTCACCATAATGTGGTCGGTGAAGAGAGAGAAAGTATTGGAGATATAAAACATAAAGGATGTTATAATACTAAATAGAATAAGAGCAAAGAAGAATAGAAGATTTCTTATATTCAAAAGTGTATCTTACAACATAAAATGTCTTTATTTATAGGCTTACAAGAAAAGAACTTTAAAAATTCTATAAAACTTCAAAAGTCATATATTACAATCATAATAAAAAGAGGTAAAGGGGTAGGAGTTTAGAGGATGAATGAACATTCACTTAATCATGATATTTATAACACTTTCTCTTGAATGTCCATTACATAAATATATGCCTCATTTTTTAGAATATATATATATATATATATATCATTAAAATCTTACTAAGAAAAAACCCAGTGAAAAAAAAAAACCTAGTGAAGGAAAAAGAGTATATTATATCGGTGTATAATATGCAATAAAACATGTTTCATTAAAAACCTTGCTAAGAAAAATCCAATGGAAAAAACCCTAGTCAAGGAAAAGAGTGCAATGCATATTTCTTCCCCTCAAATTAATGTCACTTGAGATCTCTATATCGCCTCATTCAAATGTCGTGTATTAACTTCTCAAATGTAGCGGTTGGTAAAACCTTTGTGAATAAATATGATGTTTAAGTAATATTCACATATATACTAAATTATTGAAATACTCCTATACTATTATCTCTCTAAAATACATACTAAAAAATATTTAAGCAATATCCACATATAATAATTTATTTATAACACTCCCCTTTGAATATTACTTGCACTATGAATGCCTTGTTAAAAATCTTGTTAGAAAATCCAATGGGAAAAAAAATATAGTTAAGGAAAAGAGTACAATTCATGTGCTATTTTGTCATTGCTCAAATTGTCTCATTAAAACCTTTGGTCAAGAAAACTCAGTGAGATAAAAATTTGACTAATGTAAAAGAGTATAGTCTTATACTAATTCGCTCCCCCTGATGAAGACAATACTTTAGGACGGCGCATACCAATGGATGAAACAATTCGTTCCAATATGCTAGTATATAATGACTTAGTAAATAAGTCTGCGATGTTATCACTTGAGCGAATTTAGTGGATATCAATTTCATTACTCTTCTGAAGCTCATGTGTGTAGAAGAATTTGAGTGAAATATGTTTAGTTTGGTCATTCTTTATATGTCCACTTTAATTTGTTCAATACAGATTGCTTTAATTTCAAATAGTATAATGGGAGTATTTTTTATTGAGGTATTTCAAGACTATAGTTTGCTTTATAGACTTTTATGAAATTTTAGTACCACCATAAGCAAATACATAACCAGTATGAGATCTATCATTATGGGGATCAAGTAAATAACTATCATCCGCAAGATAACGCAATAGTCCTCGAAGATAACGCAATAAGTGTTTTACACCACTCCAATATCTCTTGATAGGTGTAGAGTTATACTTAACTAGAAAATTTATTGTAAATGCAATATCAGGCTTGATGCAATTAACTATGGTACTTCAAGACCGAATAGCTCTTCGTTATATTCTTTAGGTTTAAAAAAGTTTTTCTTCACTTTTAGTGAAAGGACCACTTATTGGTGTGCTTAAGGCAAATGATTTATCCATGCAAAATTACTTAAGTACTTTTTTCACATAAGTAGACTGGTGTATTAGGACTCCTTGAGATAAATGATCGATCTGCAGGCCGACACAAAATTTCATTTTTCCTAAATCTTTCATCTCGAACTTACTTTTCAAATAGGTACATATTTCGTTATGAGTCCTAATGATATTTAGATCATCAACATATACTACAATAATAACATAACAATTTTGTGTTCTTTTATGAATACACATAGACATAATGTATTATTCACATATCCTTCTTTAATAAGGATTCACTCAAACGATTATACATATGTCTAGATTGTTTTAATCCATATAGGGATTTATGCAATTTGATGAAATACATGTCACGTGTTTAATGTGTATTCATTTCTAATATCTTTAATCCTTCTGGAACTTTCACATAAATATCATTTTCATAAGGCACATATCAAACCTTTCCTTAACTACCATATTAATAAAGTAACAGAACGTGATCATATCCATAATAGGAGAATAAGTTTTCTCATAATCAATACCAAGTCTTTGTGAAAAACCCTGGCAACTAGTCTCATTTTATATCTTACCTCCTCATTATTCTCATTACGCTTTTGGACAAACACCCATTTATACCTAACTAGTTTCACATTTTGGGGAGTCAACATAACATATCCTAATATCATGCGTTTATATATCGAGCCTAACTTGGCCTGAATTGTCTTTTTCTATGATAGTCAATCATGTTTATGTTGACATTCAACTATATTTATAGGTTCTGGATCCAGATTGTCTCTTGAAACAACAAGAGTTATTGTTGAGGCAAATTCATCATCAACGATAAATGAATTTCTATCAAATATTTCTCCTGTATCATAAAATTAATCGAGATCTCGTAATTTTCATTCATTTGATCATCAATTCCAGGAGCCATATCTAGAGTTCTGTTGTCTCAGTCTGTGTCTTATCATTGGCTATAACTCTTTGACTGAGATCTTCCTCTTCAAGAGGCTTCTCTTCAGGAGATTTTCTTAGTGACACTGTTTATTTATTTTTTTTTTTTGCGGATTTTTGTCTTTAGTTCTAATTTACCATCCACGCATCTAGTGTTTGTCGAGCTCGATTGATTTTTTATTTTAAATAGGAACCAAAACCCTTGTTGGGTATTAGCAGTTGGAATATGAGATTTTGTCACTCTTTTGGCATATATAAATGCATCTGACAATTGAGTTATAATTTATTGCAATTGTATTATTTTCTGAATTTCTAGTTCACTCTGACTTGTACATGGATCAAAATTGTTTAAACAATCTTCATTCCAGGAAATTTCTCGACATTCTTTAGCACTAACAAGTGCTTATTCTCCCTCTAATGTCGAAAAATGTGCCTCATCAAAATAAATTTTGAGTCTCCTCTTTGAACTCATTTTGAGATGGTGCTATTAGTATATACACAACAAAACCAAAAACTCACAGATAAGAAATATTAGGCTCATGTCAATGTACAAGTTGTAAGGGAAAGTATGTATGATATGCAAATATCTGAATCCAAAATAAAGTTGCATGCATATTGGCATGTCATACCTTACCTTCAAAATTTGATTATTGAACTTCAGGTTCAATACAAAATATTGTTCATGTATACTAAGGTAAAACAATAATGAAATTATTCATAAATTATAATACACAAAATAATATAGATAAATAGATAAATAACTTATTGATATAATCCAACAAAGCCATAAGAATAAATGCAAAATCCTAGCCATTACTCTCTTAGGAAGTCAATATATTGAGCTGAGTTGTGTCCTCTATGTGGATTATTTCTCTTTTAGAGTTCTCATGATCTACCAAATGTATCTTATTCTTGAGTTTTGACTTTTGGTTATCTACAACATTCATTTCAGAGACTGTTACTGTACCAGTGGGCCTTGCTTGATGATTTCTTATTAGCAATTCATTGTTATTTTCAGCTACTAGAAGACAAATAATAAGTTTAACATATTTTGTAAATTTTCGCTCTCTATATTGCTGTTGCAAGAGCATGTTAGAGACATAAAAAAATAGTATATGTATTCTATGGCATATTGTGTTTTGTGAAGTGATTCTAAATATTGTTAAATTGTATTCTGAAATAAATTTAAAATCTTGTAGGTGCAAATTTAGCTAGTCATATTGAGCTTGTGGTAGTACCACAACTTTCAAGTGATCGTATCAATTTTTAAGGTTATTCTAGAGAACACAATGATCCTTAATAGTGAGATATTCAACATTTAAGTCCTCACTTAAATGAGGTCTAAGTAGGATCATAGCTTTTGATTGTTTGCAAAGTTACTGATTCTTCCAAGAATACAGTATACTGCTTGGAATTATAATATTTTCCATTGGCTCTGTTTGTTTAGCAGGAAATAACTTATTTTTCGAAAATATTTTCTAAGGAAAATGTTGACACCAAGGTTTCATATGTGATTTTGATGATGCAAAATATTATTACTACTAACAAGTTTATTTAGTGTTGTTATTATTTGTAGATAATATTTGATTGCTATTAATGCAATTAAGTAAAGAAATTGAATCATGAAGATGAAAAGAATATGTGAAATCAAGAAATTCATGTGAAGAAGGATGATCTCCATAGAAGCAAAACTATTGACTGAAGTTTGAAGAATAAACTGTACTAATTGGGATAGTTTATGAATGTAAAATATGTATGGATTGATAGATACATCAGTCTAGTTTCAGGAACAAAAATTGGTATAATTTTTTGAGCTTGGAAAATGGAGTTATGAATTTTTAATTGAATTATGATTAAGCTGTCAGACTGGGTAACAGTAGATGATGTAAATTTGAATTAGTGGAGTTAATTATAAAAAGGGATTTTGAACATTCTCTTCTCCAGATGTGTAGCTTTGGAAGTCTAGTTTAATATTCAAAAATCCTTGCATCAATCCGAGGTGTATAGAAGAAGCATTGGGAGAAATACTGAACCATGTTCAAACTGTTATGACTAGATGAGCAATAAAATATTCTGAGTTTTTAGAGCATGAATATGAATTATTTTGAAGTTTGTCAAAACTAAAAAGTCGTAGTAGACTACTTCAAGTTTCCAACCAAAAAAAGATAAAAAAAAAAAAAAAGATCATCATTTGGAGTTGAATAACTCAAGATTTTGAATTTTTGAATATAGTTGTTATATAGCCATTATATAGCCGTTGGAATATAGCCGTTATATATCTGTTGGAGCTTGTCTAGTACCATTTTTAGAGCTCAAAAATGGTTGTTGGAGCATGGAAAGATTATCTATATATATCTAAAGACTCCAAATGAAAAAGCAAAGATTCTAAGTGATTAAA
>CATKHJ010070795.1:0-36810 GCA_949750685.1 Vernicia montana | reverse complement strand
TTTTTTTTTTTTTTTTTTTTTTTCTTTTTCTTGCTTTTAAAGATAGACCTTATATGGGTTTGGGTCAAATTAGGTTTGAGTTTGATTTGGGCTCAATTTATTGAAGACATAAACTAAGCTTGAGTTTGGGTTATTCCTGCGTCCAGCCGATTTTCAGCTGAATCAATCAAATTTTTTTAAAAACATTTTTGAGTTCGGGTTCTATTTCGAATAGGGCTGTAATCGAGCCGAACTTAATTTTACTCAATCTCGGCTCATTTATTCGTTGAGTTTTAAAATAAGACTCAAACTTATCTCGTTTATAAAACGAACCGAATGTGAATAAATTTTTATCGAACCGAACACTAAGCTGCTCGCGAATGGCTTGATTCATTTACACTCTTAATTTCTAAAAGGGGTAAAAATCAGATTGGCCCCAGCATGATTTGGAGTCAAACCTTGGTTTATTTGGTTCAGGCTCTATTCCATCTTGGGTCAGGTTCATATTGACCCAGCCAGGTATCACTCCTTATTACTAGAGAATTTTTCTTAGGAAGAAAAAGAAAAGACATGTTTATTCTCCGGAAAAGACTTACTATTGGTGACGTATGGAAAAAATAATAATAATAAATAAGAGACAAATACGTTATTTTAGTGAAAAAAAAATGTTTCACCATTCACAATTAAAATGTATTATTACTAATTTAAGGATAGTTAAAATATTAATAAATGAGTAAGAAAATAAAATTAACTATGTTAATATATATATATATAGAGAGAGAGAGAGAGGGAGAATTAACAGACGAAGGAAAGCACAATGACTCAATTTTGTAATGTCAATATTATATTTATATCTTGAAAATTATAAACGGACGAATTTTTATATCTTGAAAACTATAAGTATAAACGGACGAAGGAAAGTGTGATGATGCAATTTTGTAATGTGAATCTTATTTTTATATCTTGAAAATCATAAAGGAATGACGTGCTACCAAGTAAACAGTAAAATTTGTTCCTTTTCCTGAATTGTTTATAATGACTTGGTTTGGTAGGCAGTTGGCAACTTGTAATCCATTTCTAACCCTATGTTTGGAAAGAAGAAAAATAAGAAAGGAAGAAAAATAATGTGTTGTAAATCAATTTTCTTTTATTTGAAAAGAGAGAAAAATAAAAAGACGAATAAAAATAAATTTTATTTTTTATTCTATATTTTCTCTTTATTTTGGAAGGGAAATGAAAATAAAGAGTAAAAAGTAGAGGATGAAAAATAAAATTTATTTTTTTTCCTTTATTTTCTACTCATCCAAATAAAAAAATAATAATAATAAAGAAAAATAAAATTTATTTTCCCTTCCCAAACATAAACATAGTATAAGTAGGAGAAAAAACCAAAGAAATGTTACTAGCAATATTCTCCAATAAGATGCTTTTAAAACAAGTTATCCATTTCCACCACAAATGTCATTTTTGGATAATTTTTTTATTATTTCTTTTATAAATTATAATACACTATTGGAGATTTTGGTGATTATTTAATATTGTATCAAGTTGATAACTCGTACGAAATATACAATATCTTTAAAGAAAAGATAAGTAAAAATTTTTATTTTCAAATTAATTTATTTATAAAACATTTCCTTGACCTACATTTAATTACTCCATATAACACTACTCAAATGAAGAAAAAAAAAATTAAAAAAAAAAAAGAAAAATTACATAATATGATTGATTTAAATTAAAAATTTTATAAATAAATTAAAATGAAATTTCGCCTTATCAACATTAGGTGAGATTTCGCCTTTACGATAAGTATAAAAGAATAATTACTACTGTTGTGTAACTCACATTTTATTATACCCTCCCATAAATAAAAAATAAATAAATTAAAATGAAAGAAAATAAAAATTAATCTATTAATTTGTATTTAATATTTCAAAATTATTATTTGAATTGAGTTTCTTTTTCTTTTTCTTTTTTTTCATTAGATCTATTAGCCTAGTATTTCTTTTATTAAAAATTTCTTGTATGGTGTACAAATAATTCAAACACAGTTATAAAATGGGAAATTTTTTATAGGATTATAACCAATATTCATAAATTGAATAAAGGACAAGGTGGCATTAAATTAATGGACCCGCCAAGACCGTAGCTCATAGGAAAACCTCAACTGCTTCTTCTTACTTTTTAATTTTAATAACTGTTCAAATATCTAACGAATAGAATATAGAATATACTTTTTTCCCTCTTTTTCTACACTCTCTCTTTACATTCCGATCCATTGCTCTTTCACTTTCAATATTTCTTTTTCTCTATTATTCTACAAAACTCCATAGCTAATTCTATATATTTTTTTCTTCTTCTTCTTTATTTTATATTTTTATTTTTTTTCCGATGGAAAATCCATAACTATGGCAGCTTTTCAGAGCTTCTCTGTTTTTACGATCAGAGCTTTGTTTCTAGTTCTACTTCTAATTACAGCTTTATCTGTTCATTCCAAGAATAAGATTCCGTCAACTCTGGACGGTCCTTTTGATCCGGTCACTGTTCCTTTTGACGTCAATTTGCGTGGCTACGCCGTCGATTTGCCTGATACCGATTACCGAGTTATCCGCCGAGTCAAAGGATTTGAACCAGAGCAAATATCGGTTTCTTTATCTGCTTCTTACGATTCTGTTTGGATCTCTTGGATTACAGGTTCTCTTCTTTATTTACATTTAGTTTTATTATTAAATTAATGATTAGTCTCAAAATTAATTAATTATGAGTTGTTGGATTTTGCAGGGGAATTTCAAATTGGTTATAATATAAAACCATTAGACCCTAAAAGTGTTGGTAGTGTTGTTCGTTATGGGTTTTTGAGATTTCCATTGACTCATGAAGCCAAAGGATATTCTCATGTTTATAACCAACTTTATCCTTTTCAAGGTCTCCAAAACTATACTTCTGGGATTATTCACCATGTTCGTCTCACTGGTATGCTTTCATTTCATCATTTTTTATTTTTGGTAAATTTGGCTCCCACTTGGACTTTAACCCTATGTGTTTGGAATGAGGTAAAATAAGGGAGGAAGTAAAATAAAAGTTATTTTTCTTTTCCATTGTTTGGGAATGGAGGAAAAATAAAGAGAGGAAAGTCTCTCCAAAAAATATTAGTGAGTGAAAATAATTTTATTTTCCTTCCTATCCAAACAAGAGAGGAAAATAAAAGAAGTTATTTTACCTCTTTATTTTCTTTCCTCCCTAAAAAAAAAAAAAAGTTTCCAAACACAGTATAACTCTCGAGACCTTTCAGTGTTAGAGGCCCATTTCATCAATTATCAACTCTTTTGTGTGTGTGTATTTTTTTTTCCATTTTTATTACGTCAGAAATAGTATTATCCTACCTGCAATATGAGTGTGGATTTCACCGGAAATACGCGTGAAAATAGTGGGAAAGATTTAGTTATACCTGGTGTATATACAAGGTCGAATAGGAAATTACATTTGGGTGTGAAAATGTGAAAATAGTTGCAGTGCCTGAATAATGTCTCTTGAATTCTAAGAAACAGTCAACTACATATGGCCAGTTAGTTGCTGGGCCGATTTTATGATTTGAAAATTAGATATAAACAATAAACCTGTGTTAATTGGCAATTGTTTTTGTTTATTGGTGTTTACAGGGTTAAAACCTGACACTAAATATTATTATCGATGTGGGGATCCTTCTATAGAAGCCATGAGTGATATTTACTCATTCAAGACTATGCCAATTTCTAGTCCAAGAAGCTATCCTAATAGAATAGCAGTTGTGGGTGATCTCGGACTTACATACAATACAACTTCAACAATCAGTCATGTAATTAGTAACAAACCTGAACTTGTTCTGCTTGTGGGTGATGTAACTTATGCAAATCTATACCTCACAAATGGAACTGGCTCTGATTGCTATAAATGTTCGTTTCCAGATTCGCCTATACATGAGACCTATCAGCCCCGTTGGGATTATTGGGGAAGGTTAATTTCCCTTTTTTTCTTTTTAAATTTTTCACACTTGAGTTTGCGTTGGATAAAATCTTGATACATTAATTTTTGGATGTTTGTTTGTTTGCTTGCAGGTTTATGCAGAATTTAATTTCAAAAGTTCCTATAATGGTGGTTGAAGGGAACCATGAAATTGAACCACAAGCTGAAAATCAATCATTTGTTGCTTATAGTTCTCGATTTGCATTCCCATCTAAAGAAAGTGGATCTTTATCTTCTCTTTACTATTCTTTCAATGCTGGAGGGATACATTTCGTTATGCTTGGAGCATACATTGCTTACAATAAATCAGGTACTAAAAATGAAAGCAAGTAATTTATTCAGGTGAAGCACAATTTGATATAGAGCTTTTGATTATATTTTGAAATGTTAAAAGGAATTGAAATTGATTCAATCAATTTCAGTTTTTTTTTTGCATATTAATTCTACACTGTAATAATGTATAAGTTCTGATTTCTTTAATTCACAGCTGATCAATACAAGTGGCTGGAGAAAGACTTGGCTAATGTTGACAGATCACAAACTCCATGGCTTATAGCTACATGGCATCCACCTTGGTATAGTTCTTATAAAGCCCACTACAGAGAAGCAGAGTGTATGAGAGTGGCAATGGAAGAATTGCTTTACTCGTACAATGTTGATATAGTCTTCAATGGACATGTAAGTGATGATTAACATTTACCTGGTAGTAAATTGCACTAATGATCACTAAACTATGCATAATTTAGTGACTACGGATACAATTTACCCTATTTAAGTGGATGTTTTATTTTGATAACAATGGCAAAAGGAATTTTTTTTTTCATTTGAATCATTTCCAAATGATACTGTATATTAGACTAATTTGAGTCATTTCCAATTCCCATTTCTGTATTTTAATGCACTTAAAATAACTTCAGATTGAATTTCTGATTGTTGCAATTTGCAAATTTCGATCCCCTGCATATGCATCTTGACATATATAGCATGTACTTCTTAACCTGAACATGTTTGATCTCAAGCACATTAACAACCTTCTGTTAATAATCAATTTCCAGGTTCATGCGTATGAAAGATCAAATCGAGTTTATAACTACGAATTGGATGCATGTGGTCCTGTATATATTACAGTGGGAGATGGGGGTAACCGAGAAAAGATGGCTATTGAACATGCTGATGAACCTGGCAAATGTCCAGAGCCATCAACTACTCCTGATCCTCACATGGGTGGCTTTTGTGCTACAAACTTTACAACAGGCCCAGCAGCCGGTAAGTTCTGTTGGGACTGGCAACCTGATTACAGCGCCTTCCGGGAATGTAGCTTTGGCCATGGAATTTTAGAGGTACTCTCTCTTTCTCTGAATGTTCTGTCTCTTCAATTTTTAGTCGTATTGTGAAAGTGCAACTTGTATGAACTTAATGCAGTTGCATAATCATTTGAGTCCCAAAGGACAAGCACATGAAAATACTGAATCTAAAAGGCATAGTTATGTGCCCAAAAGCATTGGTTCTTAAATTGCGGCCGTGATGACAAATTCAGTCATGGTTTAGTGGGTTGTGGTCAAAATGTAATGATCATAGTCAATCCTGTCGTGAATTTATTTAGAAAATTTCCAGTATCGGTTGTGCAAGTATGTCATGATAAAAAAAAAGGTATGTCACGATCACTGTGATTCACTGTTGTTGGGAAATTTTATGGGATAATTCACACGCACAGCAGAAGCAGAAATTAATAAATAACCTACAACAAAAACAATAAAAATTTTACGTGGTTCGATTTTTCAATAAATCTACATCTACGATCCACAAGAGATAATTCACTATAACTCTTATTGTTACATAGTACAATTTTTGAACGGACAAAATTATAAATTCTCTCTCACACAACACTCAATAACCCAGTACACCATTTCTCACAATGAACAAAGATTAAAGAAATGTAGGATACTTTTTGGACGGACAAAAATTATCAAAATCATCTCACAAATAAAAAGAAACCTTACTTCTTTTTACTCACTTACATACATAAAACTCTCTCTCAATTTGATTTATGTATATATTAAAGAGGAAGTAAAGGCTCCCTCAAAGTTGATTTTGTCAAAAAGTAGGCACCGATTGGTGCCTACTTCCACCGCCCCACTTGTTTTTTCTTTCTTCAATTTTACACATTTTTTCTTTTCTTTTCTTTCTAACTACATTTTGATTTATTAGGCATGTGGGCCTTCCATGTTGGAGGAATCCACAGTCACTAATAAATCTCCCCCTCCTGACAACATGGAGGGTTCCGTTATAACTGCAACTCTCTGTCAATCTCTCCTATGAGTATGGGTCTCTTCATGTTTTCCCTCAAGCAAGAGTCATGTACACTTTGAGTTTTGACGGTCTTTTTAAGAACCGGTTTATAAGGCTTCCCTTTCTCGCTGATGTGAAATTAGCACTATGCTTCAAAATTTCACATATCTCAACTTTGTTAGAAAATTGAACTCTCTTTGCAGTTTTCTTGATTTTCTTTATATTACTGCTTTTTGTCTGTAAAAGGGAATGACCATTCAAATAGCAAATATTTTTTTCTTTTTTCCTACCCTGCATTACCAAGCTACCTCCTCTATATACTTTACATATTTTTTCAATACCAATATATTTGTACCCATGTGACGCCAGCTCTCCTAACGAAATTATGTTTGCTCATGCAGCAGGTGCAAATTTCACATTGGAAATATTTTGAACAGCACCATTGTGGACTTTTTGGCGAACTCTCCCAACGCCTTTAATCTTCAGCTTTAATTTGTTTCCCACATTGATGTAGCCAAATTTTCCATCAATATGTAAAGTATCAAACACAACTCGGTCTCTGCAAATGTGTGCATCAGAAGCAGAATTCATCACTCAGTTAGAATTGTTGTCACCAGAGCAACTACCAACATCTTCACCTTGTACTAGGTGGAATTCATCATCAGTCTCATCATCGGATCTAACCACATTTGAGGAATCACCATCATCAATTTTCAGCTTACCCTTTTTCTTTTCTTGCAGCTGCTTAAAACTCTTCAAGTCTTCTTTTAGTTTTGGACAGTGATGCTGTATGTGACCAGTCTCTCCACAATAATAGCACTCCATATTGCTATAATCTCTCGGCTGAGATTTTGATATATTCCTTTTATCGCCTCTCCTTTTATTTTGATTCCTCCCTCTCACTCCTCTCCACTAGTGCTATGCCCTCACTTTTAGTTGAAGTGCTCTCACCCCTCATCCTCCTCTCATTTTCTCTTAACACTGTTGTCACCTCAATTAACTTCAGTATGGTTTTTCCAGCACACACTGTTTGCACCAACGATTTGTAGGATTTGGGCAATGACGCAAGCAACAGTAATGCATGCTCCTCATCTTCAACTTTTTCAACAGCATTCAACAGCTGGCACACTAGCTGATTAAATTTATTAATGTGGTCATGGAGGTTTCCTCCTTCCTCCATCTTGAGCGAATACATCTCTATTTTCATGAATAACCGGTTAGTTAGCGACTTTAACACATAGATCTCCAATTTCTCCCACAATTTCTTTGGTGATGTCTCTTTAATCACTTCAAATTTTGCTTGTGGGGCAAGTGCTAACCGGATGGTGCTCACCACCTTCCTTTGAATAATCTTTCATTCGTTCTCAGTTATACTCTTTGACTTTTCTTCATCCAAAGCCGAATCAAGACTTTGTTGCACCAAAAGGTCCTGAATAATACTCTGCCAAAGAGTAAAATCATTTTCATCAAACAAAGGGGCTAAATATTTAAATGCACTATCTATTTTCTCTGAAAAACTCTTAATTTTTTTTTTCCAGATCTTTGTGAATAGAACCCCTGCTACAGTATCCCTCCTGAACAGTACATTACTATTGTTTTACTGTTATTGTAATAGTAACATGCAAAAAATAAATTTTTGTATGATTACTATTCACTTAATTTTTTGATTTTACACTCGTTTTCAAAACGGATTGCACCAAAAAATTCCTTATATTTTTCTCTTCCTCGCAGTATATCTCTTCTCTCAAAATATGATACTGTCCCGGACAGCAGTTCCACTTCAATCCCAATAAAATTTTTCGCTACTCCAAAATAAGAACCAGAAGCTCTGATACCATTTGTTGGGAAATTTTATGGGATAATTCACTATAACTTTTATAGTTATACGGTACAATTTTTGGACGGACAAAATTGTAAACCTTCTCTCACACAACACCTAATAACCCAGTACACCATTTCTCACAGTGAACAAAGATTAAAGAAATATAGGATAATTTTTGGACATATAAAAATTATTAAAATTCTCTCACAAATAAAAAGAAGTCTTACTTCTTTTCACTCACTCACGTACATAAAAACTCTGTCTCTCAATTTGATTTATGTATATATTAAAGAGGAAGTGAGGGAGCGATATAGGCTCCCTCAAAGTTGATTTTGTCAAAAAGTAGGCATTGATTGGTGCCTATTTCCACCGCCCCACTTGTTTTTTCTTTTTTCAATTTTACAAGTTTTTTTTTTTTTTTCTAATTATATTTTGATTTATTAGGCATGTGGGCCCTCCTCCATGTTGGGTCCTTCCAACATGGTGGGCCTCACAGCCTAATAAATCAAAAGTTAGGTTTGAAGAAAAGAGGAAAAAAAAGTGTAAAATTGAAGTAAGAAAAAAGTGTGAGGCGGTGGAAGTAGGCACAAAACAGTGCCTACTTTTGACAAGGGCACTTGGAGGGAGCCTATATAAAGGCTCCCTCTCTTCCTTGTTTAATACACAGAAAATCACAAAATAAAGAGAGAATTTTGTGTGAGTGAGAGGGTTTTGATAATTTTTGTCCATTTAAAAATTATCCTATATTTTTTTAATCTTTATTCACTATAAGAAAGGGTGTACTGGATTATTGGGTGTTGTGTGAGAGAGGGTTTACAATTTTATCCGTCCAAAAATTGTACCGTGTAACTATAAAAATTATAGTGAATTATTCTTTGTGAATCATGGATGTATATTTATTGAGAAACCGAATCACGTAAAATTCTTATTGTTTTTGCTGTGGATCATTTATTAATTTCTGCTTCCGCTGTGCGTGTGAAATATTGCATAAAATTTCCCAACAACATTTACATTGATACCTATATAACAATTAATATTTAAAATCACGTTTAAAAGCGAACTTACAGTCTATTTGATATATAAGATTGCTTAATTAAGTCACAGTATTAGTAAATAATACTACGTTTGGTACATGTGATACATGTGATTTAGGTTGAGTTTAAATCTCAAAGGTTTAACTAATCCATGAAATCAGTATTATTTAAAACTTAACTCTCCATGTCTTTAGCAATCCCTATCCACTGGGATTACTAATCTCATTATTTACTAATCTTAAAAATTAGGAATCCGTGAACCAAACAAACTGGAGTTTAAATAATGGAATAGGAAAAACTCCTAAAATCAACTCTTGATACTCTGAAAAAGGATCTGGGTAGAAAGCATCTGCAGAAACATGTTCAATGTTATTCATGTTATTGCCAAAGACCATACAAGAAAGAGAATAGATTGCCATTGATATGTGATGCATGTATTTGGTATCTTATCAGGCAAGGCTATAGAAGCTATTCATATTGACTACTGAGAAAATGTTAAAAATCATGGCTGAATGATTAGCTTGGAGGCACTGCAATGTTATCAAAATTTATTTAACTTTCGATGTGAATTGCAGGTGAAGAATGAGACTTGGGCATTATGGACATGGCACCGGAATCAAGAATCTGACAGTAAAATTGGGGATCAAATTTATATAGTGCGGCAACCTGATAAATGCCTTGTCCGCCAAACGCCTACTAAGCGTTGGTTCATGGAAATGTAAGTGGTTTTAGTAGGAAATTCTGATCAATGAAAGCGCTCAACTTCTTAACCATACGTGAGATGATGGGAGAGGAAGAGCAGATAAACTTTTGACAAGTATATGTAGAGATGATCGTTCCTTCTTAATATAGAACTAAACACACTAGAAAATCACTAGCCATTTCTGCATTGTAAATTGCAATTAGAGTATGCTATTACACAATATGTAGTTTATGATACTGGACAACTCTCTCTCTCTCTCTCTCTCTCCTGATATTTTTGGGGTTGGGCGAGTTTTCAAACCCATAGTTATAATTAAAGAGCAATAAAAAAAAATTATGTTAAATATTATGAATTAGTAACTGGACTACTAAACTACTAATCTAATGGCAAATCTAATAGAATTTGGCTCGAAATTATATTATTATAGAATGGGAATTTTGAAATTAAAAAAGAAAGGGGACGTACTTATTTTTGGACGAGGCACATATTTGGAAAAAAATGGGGAGGAAGCAGGTGTAAGATTCCATAAACAAAAGCACAATACAAGCAACAGCTATACAGGGTTGCAAATAGCTAACAAAATGACAAGCAAAAAGGCAAATGGCTGGACTCTCCATCTTTGTAACCTATAGATCTTATCTATGTTGCAAAGAAACTCTCGGAAGGTAGCGTTTTCACATTTTAAAAACGCTTTTTTTATTGAAAATTTATCCAAAATATTTCGGATACATTTATGTAATTTGAAAAAATTGAAAACTCATCTTCAAATTAAAAAAAAAGTCAACTCGTCTATGTCAATCCATTAACAAAAATATTCATTCTCGATTTTATTTTTCCATATATATAATAATAATAATTATTATTATTATTATATTAATTATTATTATTTTTAGTGTGTATATATATATATATATATACTTAAAATTATTAAATATATATTTATAAATTATTATTTTATATATATATATATATATATATATATATATATATAAATTAATATTTATAAATATACCCTTATATTTTTTATATTTACGCGTTTATCTCACGTTTTATATCTTATATTTTTAAAAATTTACCATTTTCACATTTCTATTTTTTATTTCCGTGCAACATAGTAGGATGCAATACAGGTGAGGTCTACATCAAAGTGTTTTTCTTCTAAACATGGGTAAAACATAAACTTATGTTATATCTGGGCAAGGCATTTTTAATAAGTTATGGTTATGGTCTCTAAAAAAAAATATAGTAACCTGTGTTTGTCCTCCTTGAAATGAAAATGACTTTTTTTTTTTTGCCAGGAAAATGAAAATGACTTGTGAATTGAAAGACTTGGGAGTCACATGCATCTAGTTGAAATTTGATTTTTTTTTTTTAGTTCAGAACTAAGTATTACGCATTAAGTTTTACGCGCTTAAATCATTCAAGTTGAAATTAGAAAATTAGTAAATAAGAATTTTTCATTATTTATACTTGATCCAAAAAATTAAATTTTGATTAATAGTAAATTTATTTACCAACTAAGCCAACCTTTAAATTCGAAATACACAACTTATTAAGTTATTCGTACCCCACCTCATTCATCACATCTTGCTGGAGCCACGTCATTCTTGATTCTTCTGTACTAATGAAATGATCATATCATAGCCAGCCAGCAATTCTGATCTTTGTGAGTTGTGGATAATGAATTGAAAGCCATGAGGGGTTGATGATTTCTACAAGTTATTGAACTCTTTTTTGTCTGATTTGGCTGGAAATTTGTGTTCAAGATCACTGGTGTAATAAACTGCATCTATAATATGAAGATTTGTAGAATTCAGCAGCGTATGACGCAAAATTGGAGCACTGAGATTGCTCATGCTTATCGTGAAGCAATTTTTTGTGTGGATTGATTGGCAAAGTATATTTTTTCTTTAAAATTTTTTTTTCTCCTCTTTCGGTGGACATATCAAATTTGAAATTTAATAAAGATACAAGATATTAATTAATAAATTTTTAATACAAAATAATAAAATGATGTATTTAAATAAATTTCATATGCTAAATATCCATCCAAATTCCAAAACAGCCGAATCATTAGTCCAAGTGAAAACCCTTCCTTTAATAAAGAAAAGGGACCACAATCCTTTGATAAAGGATGACTATTAACTTAAATCTCATTATTTATTTGCCTATATTTGGTTGTTTGTAATCAATTCCTTAGAAAATAATAATAATAAAATATGAGCTGAAAAATTTTTATCTACACTGAATAATACACCAATTCAATAAGATAAAAATATGTACGTGGAGTTAAAAAAAAATATATCAGTGTCTTTTCATTTAGTAAAATATAAATTAAAAAAATCATATTCGCCAAAATATATCATCACTTATTAATTTAATATATGAGATAAGTTTATACACTTAATATATGCAATAATTTTTCTTTTTTATAATACATATAATTTAGAGAGAAATTTAAATTTATAATCGTCAAATTATTTATTTTTAATTTTGATCATTTAATAAAGTTTATTTATAAATGTTAAAATATAAAATAATCACAGTTATAAATTTAAATTTATTTATAAATTAGTGAAGATATAAGGACTCTAAAATGTGTTATGAGCCAACAATTGAATCTTTAACTAGCATGACCTGTCAGTTGTTGGCATTATCCATCAATTTTCTTTCTGCAAAAATACAACAATACATTTCTAAGCTAAATGCCAAAGCTAGCAACTCATTTTTCCATCCACAAATGCAGGACTTTGGTCTCTCTCTCTTGATATAATTTCTTATCTTACCATTTCCCAAATTTATCCAAACAACTCCCTAAAAATCTAAAAACAATCAGTTATGATATTGAAATCTTTCTGAAAAATTTTAATTTCGAATCGAAATCAAATTTATCAAAATAAAATAAAAATGTTTACACAAATTTGAAATTTCTTGTCATTGTAATAACATTACAAACTAAAAAACTAAAAAATATCAAGAATTTCCACGATGAACCCATTGCAAAGAGGGCAATTACCCCTTTGTACCCAAAGCTCTCTTGAACATAACCTGCAAAAGGTATGACCGCAGGGGATAAATGCCGCACCTTTATGTCTAACCATGCACACGCAGCAAGTATGTTCAATCCCATCACCACCGTTCATTTCATCATCATCATCTTCTTCTTCTTCCTCGCATTCCTCCATTTCATCTCCCATTGTGTAACTGGACCCCACAAATCCCATCTGTCTATCTGTCTCCTCCAACAAGTCCATTAATGACATCCTTACTGGTTGCGCCTCCGCTGACTCTGCGTTCGTCGGAGATTCCTCTTCCTCCTCCTCTTCTGCCGCCGCCGCTGCTGCCGCGGCTTGAGCTGCTGTCTCTGCCTCTGCTGCTTCCTGAGCGACTATTGCTTCCCTCGCCGACATCGCTCTCTCCTCTGTCAATGCCGCTCCTAGACGGAGGCTACTTTGCCCTGGCTCTTCCTCGCTGTCCATGAACTGAGTTAACTCGGGGTTCCTAATTGAATTGCGCCGCGACATTTGCGCTCTGAGACTCCGTGAAGGAGGCTCATCTCCCACCGCGTGGAATTCATCCGGCCTTATTGACTCGGATGGAGTCAGTCCCGATGAACCGAACCGAGAGGAGCTCCGGCGAGACATTTGTGGTCTGTGATTGGAAATCGCCGAATTATCATTAGAGTCATCGGCGTGAGTTGAATCGCCTGAGCTGACGGAGGAGACAGTAGTAAAACGCACCGAATTCCGGCGGGAAATCAATGATCTAGGTTGCTGGTAATTATTGTTATAACTCTGGTTGTTATTCTGGATAGGAATATCGGAAGCCGGAATAGGAACAGAGGAGGTCCAAGCAGAACCGGATCGCCTAAGACGAAGACGTTCTCTGAAAACTTTCCAGGTTTTCTTATCTTTGTGGCCAAACAAGGAGCCATGATGAGGCTCTTCATCGCGGATTATATCTAAAAGAGTTCTGTTTATCTGAGCCGGCGTATGAGCCACCGCAGCAGCTGGCCGCTTCTCACCTCCCAACACGGCGTCAAGAGTCAAGCCGGCTAGCTCTCTGCTATTCTCAAGCGCTGACATTTGATCTAAAAGCGTGATTCTCCGGTCACGGCCACCACCACGACCTTCTTCCATCAGAAGATACAGGTGCAAATCCCAAGAGAAATAAGAAACGATTACACACTCCAAGAAAATAAAAAATAAAAAAAATTGAAATGGGTAATTAAATTCTTCAATTCTTCTAGAATTCAAGAAAATGAAAAAGAAAGGGAAACCCAACAAACAAATAAAAAATAAAAATCAGTTTGGGCCAGAGATCTAAGCGGAAACTGAAAAATTAGAGCATTGGATACCTTTGCTTTGGTTTTCTTGTGGTAAGAAGTACTTGAAGTGGGCAGATCTCTCTTATATATTTTCACTGCAGCTTTAGAATTACGTACCTGAAAAAGAAAAAGAAAAAGAAAAAAAAAGTAAGATTAATTTAACCAGAAGTGACAAGGGAATGTATTAAGAGGAAAAAGAGAGGGGCATGCACCAAAAGAGCCAAAGACGATGCCCTCTCTGACTGTTATGGTTTTGTTTTTTTAGTTATTTTTTGTTTTGTTTCTTTGTCTCTCTCTAATATCTCTGCGGTGATGAGAGAAATGGTGGGAAAAGAAAGAAGAGTTTGGGCAGTAGAGCGAGTCTTATGGGAACATCAAAGGTCCATATTCAATTCCATTGTTTTCAGGAACCATTTTTTAGTTTTTTCAAGAGTCAAGACTATCTTGTTAAGAAAAATTAGTATTGGTCTATTCATTTCACTTAAAATTGAAATATTTATTAGATTTTTCATTACTGATGAATAATTGAATGGAGTTTATAATTAGTTAAATTTAAATAGGAAAAATTATATCATGTCCAAATTTTTTAAAATTTATTATTTTATTGTCTGAATAATTTTTAGATAAATTTAATTTTTGAAATTTGACTTAATTAATTAATTCGTTTTTATTTTTTGAAAAATTAACTAATTAGTCTCTCAATTTTGATTCTGTCAGATTATTTAGTTCTTCAATCTAGTTTTTATACTTTTTCTGTTAAATTTGTAAAAAAATAACTAAAATGCTCTTATATATATAATAAATATAATTTGAATTTTATTATTTAAAAATAAAAAATAATAAAATTCAAATTAATAAAATTAAGTAATAATTATATAATTATTTAATAATCATTTAATTTTATTAATATTAATATTAATATTTTTAATTATATATAATAATTATATAATAATAAATAATTTTATAATTTGATGATATTAAATATAATTATTATATAGTTATATAAATATTATTTACTTTTATTAATTTGAATTTTTTTATTTTTAAATAATAAAATTAAAATTATATTTATTATATATACAATGACATTTTAGTTATTTTTCATAAATTTAACAGAAAAAATACAAAAATTGAATGGAAGAACTAAATAGTCTGACGGAATCAAAATTGAGGGACTAATTAGTTAATTTCTCAAAAAAAAAGGATAATTTAATTAATTAGGTCAAATCTCAGAGATTAAATAGTAATTAGCTCTTTTTTTCTTTTTTTTTTTGTTCTTTGAGTTTATTAACTTTTAAAAATAATATCATATAAGTGTTTTTAACCATTTTTCAGTCACCGGAGTGTTGATTTGCAACTTTCTTCTCTTTTGATTTGCAACTCTTCAGCTTTATTTAAAATCTTGTTTTGTTATTCAACATTTCAGAATTTTTTTTTTTCATTTCCACAGTCTTAAAGATTTTAGAATTGCAAATCAATACTCTGGTGACTAAAAACGATTAAAAACATCTATATGAAATTATTTTTAAAAGTTAAGAAATTCGTCGAACAAAAAAAATATTGTCCAAACAGTAATATAACATATTTTAAAAAGTTCAAATACATTGTAATTTTTCACTTATATATCAATAAATTTTCATAACATTCAAGTTTAACTATTATTATTATTATTAAAATAGCTAAATTGATTTATAAATATCATTATTTAAATATTACATGTAGTATAAAATATATATTTGAAGTTATATAAAAATTAGGAAAATTTTTACCTACACCAAGTGCATAAGTTTATTTCATACACCAAATTAATGAGTGATGAGATATTTAGCCAATATAATTTTTTTTATCTATTTTTTATTTAGTAAAAAAATATCGATATCTTTTTTTGCTTTATAAATTTTTATCTCATTAGAATGATATATGCACTTAATATAGAAAAAATTTAACCATAAAATTAAATATTCAATTAAGTACTACTAAGTTATTCGTGTAAAATATTATAATATTCAAATCCAATTCAAATTTAAATTTGACTCAATTAAAATCGAATTGAATTTGAATATTTTGGAAACCGAATCTAAATAATTTCACTCATCTTACAACCTTAATATTAACATCTCATAAGAAAATAACCTAGATATTCTGGCAAAAAAAAAAAAAAAAAAAAAAACCTAGATATATGTACATAGAAAAAATATTTTGAGATAACATTACCTTTTTGAAAATTACTTAAATATTTTATTATTATTATTTTGAATTTGATTGTTGAAATTGAAATGAATATGAGAAATTTGATAAAATTAAAAGGTTTTGATGAAAAATAATTTATTTATTTTAATCATTATTTTTCTTTCACGGATTCACCTATTTGAGCTTAATCTATTAGAAAAGTTGATACTAGCATGTGATTTTAAGAAATAGATAGACAAGTTAAAATTGATTATTTGAGCAAATTTATCTCAACTCATCTTTCAATCTGATTTTTGTCTTTGTATTTTCCACGAATAACGAGTTTTAAAACAGGACATAATTGAAGTCAAAGGTTGCTAATATTTATAGTTTAATTCCTTTTAAACGAGCATTTGATCACTATATATATATACTTTTTTTCATTAATAGATTGAAAAATATATAAGTTACATCTTTGGATGTGTGTGACAAAATAAGAGAGAGAAAGTTTTGATGAAAATTACAGATCAAATAAAATGATAAATAATGCTACTGTTTATATACACACTAAGCTCAAAGAAATAAAACATAATCTCCTAACTAACTATTGACACCTCAGCTTACTTATACAAAATTAATTGAAGACTTTAAATAACTAATTTGTTTTCTGTTGAAACTAACTACAGTAGCTTTGCTACTATGTGATTCAGACTAGAGTATTTTCTATTGCACTTGCCTCAATTGTAGCTTCTTCACACTCCTCCTCAAGATAACCATGTAAATTACATGTATTCATCTTGCCAAGTAAGAAGCTGAATTGTCTAGGATGCAAAGCCTTGGTAAAGATATCTGCAATCTGCTCAGAGGTCTTCAGATAATTGGTCTCCAACTCTCCCGCATGCAATTTCTCCCTAACATAATGACAATCCATTTCTATATGTTTTGTTCTCTCATGAAACACTGGGTTCTTGGCTATGTTTATAGCTAAAATATTATCACAAAACATTTTTGCAGGCTGCTTATAAGGTACTTTAAAATCCTTCAACAGATAACCCAGCCAAACTAACTCGATGGTAGTAACTGCCTTAGCCCTATATTATGTTTCTGATGAGCTTCTGGCTATGGTGTTTTGTTGTTTTGACTTCCAACTTATTAGAGAATTTCCTAAGAAAACACAGTAATCTGTTAGTGATTTTCTTGTTTCTCTACAAGCTCCTCAATCACTGTCAGTGAATGCCTTCAATTGAAGATCATAATCTGCAGAGAAGAATATGTCTTATCGAGGAGTAAGTTTCATATATCTAAGCACTTTCAATGCTGCTTCTAAATGCTTATTTGCTGGCTTGTCCATGAATTAGGTAAGAACATGGACTGCATACATTATATCTGGTCTTGATAAAGTTATATACATCAATTTTCCCACCAGCTTTCTATACTTTTAAGATTCTTTAAGCAATGAATCCTCTTTGTGAACTAAATGATGATTTACATCAATTGGAATATGAGATGGTTTTGCAGCTAACATACCATTTTCTTCCAACAACTTGAACACACATTTTCTTTGAGAAAGTACTATTCCTTTGGCTGACCTTGCAATCTCTAATCCAAGAAAATACTTGAGTTGTCCCAAATCTTTCAATTTAAAACTAGCACTTAACATTTTTTTTTTAACTTCCTATGTCAAACTCTGACTATTGCTGGCTATAGCAATATCATCTACATAAACCAAAAGAGCAATAAAACTTGACTTGTCATCTTTGGTAAATAATGAGTAGTCTGACTTTGATTGAACAAAGCCATTATTTATCAAACATTCAGTAAATTTCAGATTTCATTGTCTTGAAACTTGTTTCAAGCCATAAAGTGACTTTTGTAGCTTGCAAACAAATTTCTTATCAGTACTAGATTCATTAACAGTCTCCCCCTGAATCTGGTAGCTATAAACCTCTTCAAACAAATCACCATTGAGAAAAAGCATTATTTATGTCTAACTAAGCTAAGAACCAACCCTGAATTGCAGCTAAGGTCAAAAAAACTCTAACAATAGTATGCTTCACAACAGGGCTGAAGGTCTTTTCATAATCAAATCCATACTGCTGAGTGAATCCCTTAACCACCAACCTGGCCTTGTATTTGTCAAGTGAGTTATCAGAATTGTACTTGGTCCACTTACAGCAATAGGCTTTTTACCATAAGGTAATGGCACAACAATCCAAGTCTTATTTTGAATTAAAGCATTCAGTTCAGAACTCATGGCTTTAACCCAGTGATCATGTTGTATAACTTGCTTATATGTGGTTGGATCAAATGAAGAAGAAATAGCACAAATGAAATTTATATAGGAAGGGGAAAGCTTGGAATAAGATAAGACATGAGAAATAGGATATGAAACATTAGAAGTTGTATATGGAGGGTGTGATGGAAGGGTATGATGATAATCTTAAAGATATGTGGGAGTCTTAATTACTCTTGTACTTCTTCTAAGAGCCTTATAAACAGTAGGAATAGAGGATGAAGAATTTGGAACTTCTAGTGGAGAATGAGATATGGAAGCTTGAGGTGAATGAAAATCTGAAACATTATCAGAGGCTGGAATGCCCTGAGATTCTGGAAGAATGTCAGATTGTGAAGGAGGACTATGACTGAGATGAACATCATTGGGAGAGCTGATATGCTCTGCTGGTTGTGACGGTGAAATAGGAGTTGAATTTGAAGTAGAATGAAGGTTTGAGGTCTAAAAAACATGACATCTGTTTGAGGTAAAATAGGAATAACCATAGGGGAAGCAGAACCAGTAACAGTATTAGTATATGAGTTGTGAAATGGAAAAATATGTTCATGAAATTGAACATCCCTGGAAATGAAAGTATTATGATTTTCCAAGTCATATAACGTGTATCCTTTAACACCAGAAGGATATCCTATGAAAATGCATTTTCTAGCTCTAGGATCAAATTTGGTTATGTGATTGGAAAGATTTGATGCAAAGCAAAGACAACCAAATGATCTTAAGACATCATAAGAAGGAACTTTCTGATAGAGCAACTCAAAAGGTGTTTTATTATTAAGAGTGATAGAAGGTGTTCTATTTATGAGAAATGCAGTAGTAAGGACTGCATCTCCTTAAAATTTTAAAGGCATATTGGCATGAAACAACATGGCTCTAGCTACATTAAGGACATGTTAATGTTTCCTCTCAACAATCCCATTTTGTTGAGGGGTATAGGCACATGTAGTTTGATGGATTATACCTTTGGATTGATAGAATGAACTAAGCAAAAATTGAGTGCCTTGGTATGTTCTAATTATTTTAACAGAGGTATGAAATTGTGTTTGGACAAGATTACAAAAGAACTAAGCTCAATGTGATGTTTCTTACTTATGTCTTATAAGAAAGGTCCAAGTGCATTTAGAATATTCATCCACAATTGTAAGGAAATAATGGTTTTTATTGAGATCATATTGAGAATAAGGTCCCCAAACATCCATATGTAAGAGATCAAACAGGTTGGACACATGATCAATAGACCTAGGGAAAGGAAGCCGTTTTTTCTTAGCTTTTGGGCAAGCAGAATAAGGACTTTCATTATTCTTAGTATGTACATTTGAAAATAGATGACTCAAAGTAGGAAATTGACTAAGGTCTATATGACCTAGCTTGTGATGCCATACATCATAAGAAACAATTTTTACAAAAGAAAGCTTAGTTTTATTAGAACAAGGTACTGTAGCATTGTGAGAAGCTTGCAAGACATAGAGGCCTTGATGTGCTTTAGCCAGATCAATCATCATCCATAAGGAGAGGACCTGGATAAAGCAATATTAATGTAGAAATATGAGACAAATATACCTATTTAGGGTTAGTTTACTCAGATAAACTAGATTGAATGTAAATGAGCGAATACAATGGACATTATGCAAAATGAAAGGAACTCATAATCACTGTCCCAATATGTGAAACTTTAACCTTCATACCATTAGGAAGGTGAACAAAACAATTTTGAACTGGAAAATAGGAAAAGAAATTATCCAAAGAGCAAGGAATATGATTTGTTGCTCCTGTGTCTATTATCTATGAAGCAACATGAGACTTAGATTTCAGCATTTGTTGTAACATATCACTATTAGATGTAGAAAAGACAGAAGGTTGTATACATGTTGCATTACTGAGATGAGGAACATAAGGATTGAAGGATCCAGTGTTGTCAGCCTTGATATGATTACCAAGCATATTGAGAAACTTATACATATGATCTTTGGTTAAGCTTAGTTGAGGCACCAATACTACAGGAACTTATAAAACAAAAGGATTAACAAAAACTTGATTGACATTAGAATTAACTTGATTATTGGAAGAATTGTTACTGTTTTTGCCTTTGGTGAACTTGAATATAGGTGAAAAGCCAATTAACTTGTAACACATTTCCTTGAGATGACCATTCTTACCACAATGTGTACAATAAAGATCAGACTTAGCCTTCTTCACTGCCATAGCAGAGGATTCGGTGAAATTGTGGTACTGCATAAGCAAAGTCTTTTGATTCTCTTCTCTAAGGATCATGTTGTATGCATGATCAAAAGTAGGAAATGGCTTCATAAGGATGATCTGAGAACGAAGAGCTTGAAAATTCTCATTCAATCCATTGAGAAACTTTAATACATAGTCCTTTTGTTGCAAATCTATGAAGGCTTGAAAGCAAGCCTGATTGCATTTGCCATATGAACAATGAGGCAGTGGTCTAAAATTCCTCAGCTATTCCAAATGCCATTGAGCTTTGTAAAGTAAGCATCAATTGTTTTTGTTCCTTGAGTAACAGAGCTCAGAAGCTGCTGGAGATGGAAAATCCTAGAGTCATCAAGTTGAGCGCTAATTGAGTTTCTCCCAGATCTGTGCCGCCTCCTCTATATAGAACACAGTTGAAGCAATTGGCGCTGAAATTGACATAAGCAACCATAAGATTGTTGCAACGAATCCAAGGAAGATACAAAGGACTTTCTAGCACCGACTTTGGAATGCTTCCATCTAAGAAACCTTGCTTGTTATGAATTGTAACAGCAAGCAAGAAAGACCTCTTCTAAGAAGCAAAGTTCATGGAAGTGAGCTCTAATGCTATAACCACAGAGCTGTGATTATCAACATGATGTATGTAAAACGGTGAAGAAGGATCTTCAAAAGGATTACTAGAAGAGGAATTCGAGGTTAAAGAAATATTAGAAACATTACTGGTAGGATCCACCATTGATGAAGTAGAGAGCTTAAAGAGGAAGATGAAAATAACTGCTAAAAGATTCTCTCTGAAGTCTCTAGATCTTTCCTAAAGCTCTGATACCATGTGACAAAATAAGAGAGAAAAAGAGAAAGAGAGAGAAAGTTTTATTTAAAATGTCAGATCAATTAAAATGATAAATAATGCTACTGTTTATATATACACTAAGCTCAAAAAAATAAAACGTAACCTCCTAACTAACCATTGACACCTCAACTTACTTATACAAAATTAATTGAAGACTTTAAATAACTAATTTGTTTTCTGTTGAAACTAACTACAGTAGCTTTGCTACTCTGTGATTGAGACCAAAGTATTTCCTATTGCACTTGCCTCACTTGTAGCTTCTTCACAATAGATCAATTACAATGATAAACAATGCTATTGTTTATATACACACTAAGCTCAAAGAAATAAAATGTAACCTCCTAACTAACTATTGACACCTCAGCTTACTTATAAAAATTTAATTGAAGACTTTAAATAACTAATTTGTTTTCTATTGAAACTAAGTACAATAGCTTTGCTACTTTATGACTGTGACCAGAGTATTTCCTACTGCACTTGCCTCATTGTAGCTTCTTCACAACGTGACAATTTCTAACTATAAATATAAATAGGTTTAAATTCACACTAATATAGAAATGTTTGATAATTTAAGGTTATATATGCATAACGTGAATTTGTTTGAATAGATGATCATTTGAAATTATTGTAAATTTGAATTTAAATTTTAAGTGTAAAAATATAACGAATAAGCATGATAACAAATTTCAAATACTCAATCATTTCAAATTACTAATTATCTAAATGGATACTAAAATACTTTATTTATAAATTAAATTTATAAAAAATAAAATTGAAAATTGATAAGAAAATTTAAAATAATTATAAATATGTGATTCAACTAATAGCTCAATGTTCAAGAGATTAAGAGTTCAAACCCTGACAACCTTAATCATCCTTAAAGGAATTTTTAATATAAAAAAAAATTATTAAAATATAAATATAAATTAATTCCAGATGATTATTGTCTAAATTTTCAATAATAAAACAATAGAAATAACAATCCATTGGAATTAATATTATTCCTAATATTATAAAGCATTTTAATTTGTTTTTTTTTTTTCACATACAAACTTTGCATACCAAGCCAATAAGCAATATTATTTGTTCCATTAGAAAGTTTTAATCTATTAATAATTGTTAACATTGATTAGCATGGTTAAAAAAAGTCCTATTACAATGATGATTAAGGCTTCCAATCATTGGGATTTTGGTGTGTGCCTAAAATAATTAGCAGGATCCAATGCCATTATGGGACCATAAATACAAACAAAACCACAAATTATTGATTCCTTCATCCAAATTGTATTTCATTTGGATAATAATACCAATTAAATTAATTATCTTGCCCAAACTTAGACCAAATTTATGACAAGGATATGCCATATTATCATATTAGATTTTTTTTTTATTGACATATAAATTAGACTGAAAATATCTCGACAGTTTGATTAAAAATAATTAATATTAAAATACATTTATACTAAATAAAATAATTAAATGAATAATCAAATATTATTAATTAAACTAATAATATAATATTGGTGAAAATATAATTTGAGTAATCTAGAGTCAAATTTTGAATTCATTGCCATTAAACTAAAGTTTCTATTAATTTGACATACATTTTTATTCTTTACATGAATATACAATTTGGTAATTTGTATTCAATGTTTTGAGTGAAAGATTTAAAGTTTTATTTAATGAGTAATTAGTAGCCAATAATTGATGTTTTAGATTTTCAGTTATTGACTTAATTAGAGTGTTTAATATTTGATAATTGAGTAATAGATACTCAAACAAATTAGATGATTTATGATTTATTTTTTCCAAACATATGGTAATATTAAAAAAAATATATTGTATTAATTGGATGTTTCTCATTATTTATTATTTTATTTGACAAATAAAATCACATAGAAGTAATTATTTTTTAAATATAAAGTTTCTAGAATATGATTATTAAAATATGTGGCATGAAGGAATATTTAGATATTTTAATTTAAAAAAAAAAACAATTTTTATGTTAAGAATTATCATACTGTTTGACTTTGAAAAATTTAAATACAAGTATGAGTTGAATAATTGAGTGTAAAGGATCACTAAAATCAAGGAATTTGTATCAAAACTAATAAAATTGAGATTTTATTAGTAATAATTTTTTATATTGAAAAATTCATTTTGAAATCTCTAAATTAAATGTATTTTCAATTTTTTTTAACAAGCTATCAAACTTTAATTATTACATATTGATTCATAAAATGGGACATTGAATGAATTTTTCATTTTATTAATTTTATTTTTTAAATTATCATTAGTAAATTTTTTATGAAATTTGTATCACCATTAAAAAAAAAACTTCAATATTAAAAAAAAAAAAATCCAAGAATTTAATGTTATATAATAAAAAATTAACTCAACAAAATAATTTTTTTAAAAAAAAGATAATTAATTTAACTTTTTTCTAATAAAATTGATAGATAGTCATCAATTGCTAGAAACTCTTCAATTCTAATTTTGAGGAAATTACGTGGCATATCCTTTTTTTTTTTCTTTAATTACATTTTTATGCTCATTTTTCTTTTTTTAAAATTTTATTCTTGGGCTTTTATTTTTATGCCTTTTTTTACTTTATGTTTTAAAAATATATATATGTTTTTTTACTTTCAAGTGAGATTTATTTGCATCTCTATTGATAATGAGTCATCATTTTGCTTTTAGCAGTACAGTAAAATGATAGAATTAAGCCATATATAAAGATACAGAGAGAAAATAGAGAGTGACAAGTGGGTATAGCATGACTTGTGACAGTGTCTTCTATTGGCTCAAATCATGATATATTTATATGTGCCTTCTACTAGGAAAGGCTTGACACTAGTTAACCACTTTTTACTATGGTTACATTTTTTAATATTTAAGAATTATTAATTTTTTATTTTACTGGAAAGTATTCGGCAGCTCATATGCTTGGATTGTCTTGGCCTTTGTTGGCTTGTGGCATCAAATTCATTTACTAAAGTAATTTAATAATTACATTATGTTAAAAGTTTATGCATCTAATGGTCACCTTGCTAAAATGCAACTCAATTTAACAATATTATAATTCTATTTAATCTATAAAAATATTTTTTATTATCATATGGTTGATATAATTCCAACCATCAACAATATTATTCTTTTCTTAATTTTTAGTCAACCACGTCTCTTTTTTAATCTATTATTATTATTACTATTAGTTTGATTACTTTAATTTATTATTATTATTTCTTTTTTTATTTTCATATATTAACTATTGTTTTAGAAAAAAAATCCATTAATTATTTTTTATACACCACACATAGTTAATTAATTTAACTAAAATTTTTAATTAATTAATTGAATTAATATGTTTATATTAATGTAGTTGTAAATATTAAACATATACTTAACATATACTAAATTTTGGTATACGTATACCATTTACTGTTACTTTATCTTTTTAATTTTTTCATATTTCCAATATGTATAAATATAAAGTAATTGCAGATAGTAAACATATACTAAATGTATACCAATTTATGGTGTACGTATACGTTTAGAGTTTAAAGTTTAAGGTCTAAAGTTTAAGGTTTAAGGTTTAAGATTTAAGATTTAAGGTTTATGGTTTAGGATTTTAGGGTTTAGGATTTATGTTTTAAGGTTTAGGATTTAGAGTTTAGGATTTTAGGGTTTAGGTTTAGGTATACCACTGTATATGTATACCATTTAACATTTATCTTTTTATTTTCTTTCATATTTCCAATTTGTATACATATAAAGTAGTTGCAAATACCAAACATATACTAAACGTATACCAATTTATGGTATAGTATATTATTTACTGTTACTTTATCTTTTTAATTTTTTCATATTTCCAATATGTATAAATATAAAGTAATTGCAGATACCAAACATATACTAAACGTAAACCAAATTTTGGTATACGTTACCATTTATTGTTAATTTTGTCTTTTTATTTTTTTCAAATTTGCAATTTGAATATATATAAAGTAGTTGCAGATACTAAACACTAAATTTTGGTATACGTATATCATTTATTGTTAGTTTATCATATATACAATTTACTGTTACTTTTTATTAAACTTTATCATTTCCTGTCTAACAAGGTACTTCAAGGCATCACCTTGTAATGCAGTAGAAGAAGAAGATGCTTGGATTCAGAAGTTGAAAATGGGACTGGTAGATGGTTATTTGTTGGATATTAAAAGACAAAAATTGTACTCAAAGGTTATTATTTTTGTTTAATAACTAATATTCCTTTTTAGTTAGATTTAATATGAAATTTAAATTAATATTAATATTAATGTCTTTTTTTATTGAGTGAATACATAAAATGCATGCATGAGATAGTATTTCTCATTCTTATATAAAATGATATCGAAATTAACAAAAAAATAAAAATACATTTTATCTTTTGAATAATTTAATTTTGTAAGAGAGTTGATTTAAACTAAAAACTTCATATATAATTATATAAATAATTTTAATACCACTGAATTAAAATTTATTGGTAAAATAAAAAATATATTATAGAGTATATATAAAAAATATTTTTTTTTGTTGTAAATTTGACTCTTATTAAAATTGATATTTGAGATATTTCAATATTAAAAATGATTTCAGTACTATTGAATCAGAGACTGATTTGTAAAAAAATAAAATAAAATTGAATAATGATGTTATATTTTAGTTATTAATATTCTAAACTTAATGAAGGTGAATTAATGGTCAAAAAATAAAAAGGAAAAAAAAATGAGAAAGAAGACAAAAATAAGAAGGGTGAGTTTGGTGATGGAAATGAATATTGGTTAACCACCAAAAAAATAAATAAATAAATAAATAAAGCATTGAATTATTATGGTGTAATATGTGTCGTTTGCTTTAGATTCACGTGAAGTCCCATTACAATTTTTTTAAGAAAATAATTAAATAATATATATCATACTAACTAAGAAAAATAATTAATTATTTTATAATTTTATAATTTTTAACTAATTTAAAAATATCATAAAATTTTGTTCTTTCAATTTTTTTTTTCTTCCACTTCATCAAAAATTTTCACAAATTCTCAACCAACCGAAAATAATCACCATAAAAACCTTACTACCATTTGTTAAAAAAAAAAAAAAAAAAAAAATCCTTCTACGGTTCAAGTGTCCAAGCAAATCAGTTGAAAGCAAGAAAGTGAATCATTTATTTTCTAAAGACAATGATCTATTATTAAATAAAAAGAAAATAAACAATTAAATAATTTTATATAAACATAAAATTTGTAAAAAATAAAATAACAGCAAGTCAAAAAGATATCACATTTAATATATAATTCAACTTGAAAATTAATAAAAATAACAATAAATTTAGATTTTCAAATTTTAAATTCAGATCCTCTTCTCATTAATATACATAGATTGAATGCTTCTTTAAATTTATCTAGAGGAGATATTTAATTTTAATTGACGCATAAATTAATTTAAAAATATTTTTAACTTTTTGAATTAAAAAAAATAAACTTTAAAAATACACCAAAACAAAATGTTGATTGATTGGTATGTAGGATGCATCTTTTAATTTGTCTAGAGGCAAGACAAGACTTCATCTCAATTAATGCATAGACTGACTCAAAATTATCTCTAATTATTTGAATTAAAAAAAAATTAAAATTTTAAAAATGCACCAAAACAAAATATTGGTTGGCTGGTATATACCATTTCCCATTCACGTTTGGCAGGATTTGGTGCACTCTAGTACAAAAATTAGAATATAGATATTAAATTTTTAACAAATAAATTTTACTAAATTTTATAAAATTTATTTTGAATTTCATATTTTTAAAAAGTTTTGTATTTAAAACATTAAAAAATATTTATTTCAATTTTACGAATTCAATTCCATGAAATTGAATATAACTAAACTAAATTCCATTAAAATAAGTGAAATTTTCAAATAAATTTCATAAAACTAACAAAATAATTATTATGAATAAAAATATCCTTTATTTTTTTTTTCTCTCTATCTCTCATATTATTTTTTCTCTTTTTAGCAAAATAAGTATAAAAATAGGGTGACGTTGTTACCATAATCAATTTTGTTAGGGCTAGAGCAATAAATTTTTAATATCATATATTTGACATAATTACCCTTTATGTTACTAAAGGGAATCCTAACCTAAAAAAAAAATTGAGTGTAGCGATAGGAGCTACCAATTGTTTAGTTTTTTGCAAAAAAAAAAAAAAAAAAAGAGATAAATAAGTTGTATTTTTGTGGAACTTTTTTTAAAAAAAGAGATAAATAAGTTGAATTTCAATTTTTTTTTTTTGTATAAAGGGTATCTATGTCAATAAAATTATTTAAAAAATTTATTGCCTTGACCTTCACAAAAGCCGCTCTAGCAATAACGTCACTCTAAAAACAAATCATTTATAAATTTGTTTTAAACATAAAAATATGAAATTCAATTAAATTTTATATTTTAAATTATGTCTTTCCAAATATGAAAATTCATTTATAAATGAATTTTATTTTAAATTTATTTGTAAATGAATTCTATTTAAAATTTATTTATAAATAAATTTCACATTTGTAATTCATTTAAAATTGGCAGTTAGAGTTAGAATTAGAATTAAATGAATTTTACTTATAAGAAATAAAAGTAAATTAATTTACTTATATGGTAAATTAGATAGTTTAATTTTGACTAAATTAAAATACAAATTTAATATAATATGATGTCCAGCATTGATTCATATTAATGCTATTATTTAATAATTTTAAAAAATTAATTCTATTTAATAAAAATTATATGTTTCATAATATAAGAAATTAGGGTTTCATAATATAATTTTTGTTTTTAAAAGATTTTCAATGGTTGATAACAAAAGTTTAGGTTTGGGTTGGTTAGCATTAAATCAGCAATAGAAAAAAGAAAAAAGAAAAACATTATCATATCAGCTTTATGTTATATAAATTCAGCATTAATGAACTCACATGTATGACCATCATTGTTTAATTCTGCTGGGCCACCTGCAAGTATCTTATTTCCTTTATTATGGGATATAATTATCATTATAATTATAACTATAAGGACCACTCTCTTTGATGTAAATTTACTAACTTTTTTTTTTTATAGTAATTTTGAAGTTATTTAATAATTTTCAAACTGGTGAATAAGCTTGAAGCTCCTGTTAGGTGCATTTGTATTTAATATTAGTTATTGATAGAACTAGTGGCCTTTGAGTTCTATTTGTAAGTTTTGAGCTTTTAAATTATTTTTCTAATTAAAGAAAAAAAAATTATATTTTTTCCTCCTAGCTATGCTAGCACCTCCTTAGCATTATTATTCATACTTTGGAATCAAGCTCGAAACCTCTAGTTATTAAATTATAACAACTCCTCACCCGTTGATCTACACTCTATTGGATAAAAAATATATATACTTAATAGATCATAATGAAATATATATATATATATTTCATGGGATTCTAATTCATTTGAAAACTATTTTTTTTTTTAAGGCAAAATAGGCTAAAAGGGAAATCAGATAATACACCAGGACATCCTAGCTATGATAGCACCTCCTTAGCATTCATTTTCATCTAACTCCTTAGTATAAAAATATCATTATTCAAAATAGAAGAGATGCATGAGGATATAAAGACATCCACTCTTGAAAATTATTTATTTAAAACTTATTAATAGTATGGTGAATCAAGACATAATCTACCGGTAAATACATATACGATTTGGGCAATAAACTCAAGTTTGATTCCTCCTTCCCATACTAAAAAAAAAAAAAAAAAAAAAAAAAAAAAAAAAAAAAAAAAAAAAAAGAAGAAGGTGAAGTGGTGATATATTATGAATCTTAAGGCTATGCTTTTCGGGTATATTGTGACCACTTAGGCCCAATTATCCAGTTATATTGGTGGACATATCAATCTTATTAGCCCAAAAAAGTCCAGTCCAAATTGTTGATTCTGCGAATAAGGACTTTATGGTGCAAAGAAATCATATAAGCTAAAATGGTAAAATGGTTATTATTATTAGGGTTAGTTTTTACAAAATTTACATTTCGTCTCAATATGTATTTTGATTATTTTGTTTCAAAATTAAAAATTTATCTTAATTTTTTCAAAAAAATTATAAAATTTTCATTATATTTTAAATAGTTTAAATTAAAATTATATTCTATATTTCAAAATTTTAAATTTTAATTAAAATAAAATATTATAAATATTATATTATAAAAATATTTTACTCCATATATTAGATTTGATGATAAAATATATAAGTAGGCAAGTTGGACTACTCCTAAATTAAGTAAAAATTTTATTTTAGCCTGAATTTTGAATTTTGAATGATTTGAGCAATTGAATAAAAAAAATTATTCAAATTCAATATAAAATAATAAAATATATTTAAAATATTGATTATTTTATTAATTATTTGGGTCAAATCAATCAATCAATTATTTTACTATATACTAAATTAGTAGACACTTAATGATTAAACTGACACGTGTCAAAACTTAAAAAAAATACAAAATTTGAAAATAAACATTAAATCAATTAATGTTTATTGATTCCAAGTGCAATTATATCTCTTGAGATATTGGTCTTAAGGTTAACTAGGTTCAACTAGGCCTAAATTGTGTAGCTAAATTTTATCCTTATTAGAGGCCTTCCTGTTTCAGCAATGAATAACTTGTGAATTCATTGTGTATATCGAAGAAATGTTAGCAGTGCAAGTAACATTAAATAAAAAAAAATTAAAATTAAAATAAATATTAAATCATTAAATTAAATCAATTATCTAAATAAATTAAAATATCATAATAAAAAATTTATCATTATCGTGTAAATTTTCGTTTGATTATTATTATCTGTAAATTTTCATTTAATTATCATTATCTGTAATTCTGGGGAAAAAAAATTTAAATCAGTTAAGTAAAAAATTTCAAAATAAACATTAAATTAAATCAATTAAAATATCATAATAAAAAATTTTATTATCTAAATCGAATTTTCAATACAGTCACTTTACAACAAAAAATAAGAAGAAGAAGTGGGTTTGCCTTTTAATTCCTCTTATTATGGTCAAAAAATTTCTAATTAATTAAAAAATAATGATTTAATTCAACATAGAAAAGTTTTGATTTTAGTAGTAATGCCTTGATCAATACAGTTTATTATTATTGATGATTATGTTCTCTTATTTATTCCATTTTCCTTTTCAAATTAGCGGTTGATGCAGATGAATGATGCAACAAAGTCCAAGAGAAATTAGACAGAAGATAAATAATTCAGTTCAATAAGAAAGTTATTCCTCAAAAACAGGAAGAGTGGTACTTCTTAGATTGCTATTGTTGGTGCCTATGTTTCTCTCATTGAGAATCTTAATTATGAATACTTTTCTTATTTTATTTTTTCTAATCTGAATTATCAACAACAGTATAACTGAAGAAGGTATGAAGTATTAGTAGTGCAAGTACTATTTACAATTTATGTATAAAGTTTTAAAATAAGATAAAAAATTTTGTTCTAATAGTTTCTTATTCGAGAATTGTATATAATTACAACTTATTGCAAATGATTTGTCGTGATAATATTTTTCTTAACCTTTTATTTAAGTGAAATGGATATTGATATTCGTTGTACTTATGATGGTAAATTTTTAGTTTTGTTTATCATTTGACCTGTGAATTTTTTATATACTTTTCTTTTTTATTGTATTTTATGTATGATATCATTTTAAATGTATCAAAATCATATTACTGACATCGGTGATCCAAACTGGAAATGTTCGTTATATAATGCGTTGATGTGGTATCATGAAAAAATATACAAGAACTGAAATAACCAAAATTCTCAATGTGCTGTGCTGGATGAAAAGTGCAATTACATTTATTGAAAGAACCACCTCATATTTTAAAAAATCTTCTTTATGGTTCTTATCATATAAGCAAGCATTTCTTTGACAACATTCGTACATACAATTTGATGTTTTCTTTCACATCAATGGGTGGGAAGATTAATTCATCACTTAACAATGGAAATGATCCTTGGTGTTTAGATTACATGGCCAAAATTGTCATAGAATTGGAAGTTTGTTACCAAGTTTATGATCCACTCCAAAGTTTGCCCAACTATACATATATGATATTGAAAATAAAATTGCAAATAAAATGAGTGCCCTTAGATTTATATTAATTGTTTACTTTATTATTTTCTGAATTAGGAATTCTTTTAGAGTATAAATTCACCTTTTGTTTTGTTAATATGCTTAACAGTTCAAGTAATACTTCAGCCACATTTGATGCATCATTTGTAGAAAATTTAAAAAAGATGCTTGATGACAATAATGTTGTGGCTCAATCATTCAAGATGGCTAGGGATAGGTTTAATTCAAGTAAATTAAGAGATGTCAAATTGAGGCTTATTGGAAGAAGGGATTCTGATAGACGAAGGAAAAATTCTTAGATGAACTTAGATTAAATTTTTATTTGATTATCATTATTAAGTACAACTCATAAAAATAGAATTATCATGCCTGGAAAAAAAAAATCAGTTGATTATCCACAAAAATACCTGAAAAAAAATTTCCACAAGAATTTCAATTAAAATATCAATTATCTAAATCAATTATCATTAAATCAATTAAAATATCATAATAAAAAATGTTCAAAATAAACATTAAATCATTAAATCAATTATCCAAATCATTATCTAAAAGAAAATTTAAATCAATTATCTAAATCATTATCTTAATTAATTAAAATTATATATAAATCAATTATTTAAATCATTATCTTAATTAATTAAAATTATATATAAATCAATTATCTTAATCATGTAGATAAAATATTTAAATATTTATCTAAATTTAAATTTGTTATAAAACACACATGTACTATTTTGTCATCTTCTTCACAAAAACCTCTCAAAAGCCTTTTTGTCTTGGTCGATTCTGCCAAGGAAGCTCACAGTTTCACAATCTCGACCACTGATTTGTTCTCCAACGACGTTCTTCGGTTTGCTCGCATTTTAACCTGTTATTATTACTTGGTTGTTTTTTCTTTTTATACTCACCCACAAATTTTACTTAATATTATTTCATTTGATTATTTAGATGGCAAAGAGATACGACTTCTTGGATGACATTCATTCAAGATTAATTTCTTATATTTCATCTCATTGAAAGAGTTGGATGATGCTTTTATTCATGCATATAGATTTAATTTTGCTTCATTTGATCAAATCCTATAAAAAAAAATGTTGATGAATGCTATTTAATTGGTATGTTTTGCTAGAATTTGCACTCCATGTTGTGCTAGGAATTTTTTTAATAATTTTTCTATTGGTTTTTATCAAATATTATTGGACAACTTACTGCTATTGAAAATATAAAACTGAGCAAACAAAACATGAGAGTTAATATTAAATTATCTAATAACAAGTGAATGTTAAACCCGCATGAAACTTCAATTTTTTATACCTATATTTATTTAATTTAACTTAAATGATTTTAATATTATTTTTTTTAATCAGTAAAAATGTTTTGAGTCCCACCATGTTGGATGAGTTTGTAGACCAAATATCCTCATTTACTAAATCAGAAAGTCAAATATTTCAGGTATTCATTGAGGCATATTTTCTATTCTACTCAAATTCTATGTCATTTATGCCACAATTTACAATTTTCATTAGTTTGGGATATTAAAATTGCTCATTTTATAACACTTTTCTCTCTTTTTAATGACTATAATTGCATGGTAAATCTGCTTTGTAGTTTTTGGAAACAATAGTGAAAAACTGTGATGATTATGTTCATTACCAAATTGCTAAGGGGGATCTGGTCAGAATTGTAAAAAACAAAGTAACTTATATATTTTCTCAGTATATTTATCTCACTATGATGTGCATGGTTATGTGATTCTCACATGTAAAGCTGTTAGAATAGTTACACAGGAATTAACTATTGCCATGCACATGTTGGCTATGCCTGTAAATCAAAATTTCCATATATGTTTTTCATTTACAGGTACATTTCCATGCTTAGATTTTGCTCAATTGTTCTTTTTCTTTTTGTTATTCTTTTCAATTTTTTCTTCAGTTTTGATTTGATATAGAACACAAATGTGAAGATTATTCAATTCTGATTTGTTGAAAGTTCATGTGTGTATGTGTTTTCTTAATAGATTTGAGCATTTAGGATAATAGGTTTTTGTTTTTGTTTGAATTTTAGTAATCTATCTCTGTTTTTTTTTTAGACATCAACACTTTAGTAGTGTCAATACAACAATTGAAATTGGCTCCATACAAGTATTTCCAGCAATTATGATTCAAAAACAATAAGGAATAGTATTTCCAGCAATTATGATTCAAAAACAATAAGGAATGCCTATACTTAGATGACATATAAATGTACAACTGATAGTAATATAGCTAGAAAATGGGAGCTAATTGTTAGAAAAATGCATGAATGGAGAAAATCATTTATCTGCAGTGACACATTGCTATTTGATTCCTAAAGGTAGGAATTTGCAAAGGAAATATGAGATTCTACAGTATTTTTTAGATCTCAAATCTTCATTTTATGTGTGTTTGAATTTTATTTTTTTTAATTTTTGCATCAGAAAAAATAATGTTGAAATATTTAATCTGTCTCTTGCCACAAAGTTGTAATTAGATTTAAATTAAATTAAATTAACTCATTGATTAAATTAAAAATATATAATAATTAAATTAACTTAAAATTTACACGGTAATATTAAACTCGCAGCATCGCGCGAGTATTATTTTTAGACACTGAAAAATTAAGGTTGACATGTGTCAATGCCTGAAAAAATAAATTTCTACAAAATTTTCAATCAAAATATTATAATTTGTAACTAAATAAAAATTTCAAAATAAAAGAAAATAAATCATTATCAAAAAGAAAATTTAAATCAATTATCTAAATCAATTAAAATATAAAATAAATCTCATTTTATATTTTGTGGATAATCATTATCTAAATCAATTAAAGAATCATAATTTGTAATCCTAAAAAAAGTCATTTGATTATCCACAAAATTTCATTTGATTGTATTTTATCATAAATTTTATACTTAATTAGAAAAAAAAAAAAAAGAAAAGCATCAATTTCATATTTTAACCAATGCATATAATCTAAAGACTATGTATCTTTCATACTAAATAAAATTATAATATAATATATTATGTATGACCTATTACTTAATTCTTATTATTCCATAAAATTTAATTTGTAATTTTAATTATTGTCAATTTTGTTAGTTATTTATGTGAGGTACCATTTCCAATTTGATGTGAGAGCTAGGAGGTCAAATTTTTTTTGAGAGTTCGTCTTTAGCTTTTCTTTTTAATAATTTTTTTTACGTGTTAGTTATCTTTTTTGTTGGCATTTGGCAGTTTAAATAATGAATTTTCAAAGGTGATAAAAAAAAATAAAAATAATTATGCATATGTACTACATTAAACTATTTATATAAAATAATACAATTAAAAAAAGCAAATTAAATACATGTAGTATTGTGATAAAAACAAAATAAAAAATTTCACGACATCGCGCGGTGATAATCTAATTAATCATATATATATAAAAATAAATCTCAAGCTGGACTCATTTATTTAATTACCAAAAAATCAAATATTTTTAGAAACTTATAATTGTATCCAAACATTTCAAAATAATTTTTTTTTTTAATTTTAAAACTTAATTGTAATTAAATTTCATCAAAATTGAAATAAAAATTAACCTGTTATATCCATTACTCCAAAGTTGTCATTAAACTCAACTCTACCATAATAATCAACTTTTTAGAGGCAAAAACACATATTCTTCCATTGATAAAATATAATAATATAAAATTATAAAATTTTATAATATTATAATTTATAATTATACCAAAGTAATATCAAAATAAATCAAAAGTACAAATGACATAGTAATAATATTGATTTGAGAGACTGGATTATATTCGATAATAAAATACAAATGATGATAATAACAATATTGATTTGAGAGATTGGATTATATTTGACAATAAACTATAGTCATTGTTTAACTTCTGTGATGATTTTTCTACAAGTTCAATTTGAAAATCAACAAACGTAAATCTAATACTAACAATAGGTTTGTCATTCAAATTGAACAATCGACAAAATAACAAACTAATAAAAAAAAAATAGATTCACTATAAATGAGATAAATAAACCAAAAAATAAAATAAAATCTACCAAAAGGAAAAGAAATGAAAATGAAAATGAAAATTATATATACTCTAAATAAGAATAAATATGAATACCTATTGAACAATAAAAAATAAGAAAGAATGATTCACTATCGACTTAAAAAGAAATTGATAATGTTTCAAAAAGTTTTTTAGAGAAAATATAGAGATTATGTCACATCTCACTTTTGGAATGAACAATTCTAGGGCAAAATTAAACTTAAAACTACCGAAAATCCGTAAAATCCGATACACTAACAACTAAACAATACTCCGACAGAGTTCCGATAATACACAACACTACCCAATATCTAAAACCTGTAAAGAAACTACATTTCCAATAAACTTCCCTTATATTCTAAACTCCATTACCAATACAAATCCTCCCAATATTTTTCTCTTATACATAAATTTATATTCAAGATCATTATTACACATTAAATTCACATATTACTAATTAACTGTACAATTATACATATTAGCTTATACTGTAGTCTTTAAACTTTATTATCAATATTATATAATTAAGAAATCTTTAAGGCATCCATGTTTCATATATTACATATTATTATCATTTTAAGGTCTTTAGTTTTCCATGGAGCATTTAGAAACACTTGCAAGTATTATTTACACATGAATCCTTACGTACAATATTCGGAATATTATTTCTTTCTTATGTAGACACTAGCTTCAAATGATGGCGAAACTTGAGATACCTTGAATACTTCTAATTCCCTGTAAAAAAAATTAAGAAGAGAAAGCGAGTAAAACTCAATGAGTGAATGTTATACTACCATACACATAGGTGTTATACTACCATACACATAGGTTTGGTTTCAAATTGGTTTTACAATGTGATCAAATGGTC
>CATKHJ010070747.1:0-13943 GCA_949750685.1 Vernicia montana | reverse complement strand
GTGAATCTTTGAAACAAATCTTGCAAATCCACAACCAACCCATGTTTAATTACATGATCAAGAACAGGAACAAGCCCTGTCTCCACCATTTCGCGACTAGTCTTGATCAAGAACTGGTGAAATCGCCTATGATTAATCAAGGTTTGAGCAAGTTTTCTCTGGTTTTTCCAAGAATTTGAATCGGAATTGAAAATCCCATCTCCAAGAATGTCAAAAATCTTGGAGAATTGAGACCCTTTTGGGAAATTTGAGAAGTTTGAGCTCATAATGTAATGGATATTGGTTGGATCGACTGTGACTAACATTTTAACGTTAGAAAACCAGGGGCCTTTGTAGAAGAAGGTGAGCCCAGATCGCTCTATAACTTCTGTTAACCTCTGGTGAGCTCGGTGAAGGTGGAAGAGAGTATCTGGAAGCATGCCAAAGATTGGCCAATTTATGGGCTGACCATTTTTATTGAACAAGAAACGAAGAATGATATAGCTAATGACTGCTAAGAAAATCTCAAGAAGGTTTAGTGAAGCCATTGTTGTGCATACCAGTTTGAGTTTACAATCACACTATGCGCTGTCTTTATAAATGGACAAAATTGCTTGCTATTGTGACTTTTTTTTTTTTTTTTTTTTTTTATTGGAAGCAGTTGAAGGACAAATATTTATTGAAATTTGAATTCCTAACAGCAACACCATCTAATATGGGCTGTGACTGATTTAATATCAATGTTTTCAAAACAAATCCAACATTCGAATAGATAGAAGTAAAGAGTTATGAGTCAAAAATTGAATTGGGATTGAACATAAAATAATTAAATTAATATTATATAATATAAAAAATATAAATTTTATAAACAATTTAATATAATAATTTGAAATAAATTTGAATACAATAAATTTTCTTTTAACAAATTATATAAAAATAATTTTAGAATTTAAGATAGTAATAGAATAACAAGTAATAAGAATTTTAAAAGTTATTAATTTTTTTGTGTAAATAAAAATGAGAGAAATTTAAGTTTTTAGAGCTATTAACTTAAATTTATTTACAATATATTTAAGTTTTACTACTCATTATGTTAGAAGTGGTTATTAAAAATTAATTTTACTATATAATTTTGTAAATAGTATATTATTATTTTATGAAGAAATCTATCACAAGGTTATCCTTAACATAAATGATTAGGAGTTATATAAGGTTTGTCATAGATCATGAGTTTGAATTGTGTTGAATTTTTTTTTTTTAATGATTGAAGGTTATTTACCCGTTGGTGCCTGTTTTTTACTCGACATAAGCTGATTTTCTTGTATATATATATATATATATATATATATATATATATATATATATATGTGTGTGTGTGTGTGTGTGTGTGTGTGTGTGTGTGTGTGTGTGTGTGTGTGTGTGTGTGTTGAAAAAAAAAATTAATTGAAGGTTATTTACCCTTGGTGCCTGTTTCTTCCTCGACACAAGCTGATTTTCTTGTAAAGCCATATATATATATATATACATATATATATATATATATTGCTATTCGTAGGCATACCTTTTATTCATGCATTTTATTAGCTTATTAAGTTGACGGCTTACCCATTCGTCTGTGGTTTTAGGTGTTCAAGTTGAAGAGTTCTTAGAAAGGGAAAGCTGAGCTTCAAAATCCTTTTTCCTTGAAGTTCCTTAAATGTATAAGTTTCTAAGAACAATTATAGTTATGTAATTGATATGTTTAATTCTATCGTTAGCCGTTTTGCAGACAAATTAAGGATGATGTATGGATCTAAGCATTAATTAATGGTATAATTTGCTTATAAATTCCTATGGTTTTGCATGATATGCATGTTTATTAATGAGATTTCTTTAGTTTAAGGGGTTCTATAGGTTTTCGTTGGTTTTAAACCTACCCATACCTTAGGACCATCACATTATTAGGTTTCAGGGTGTGACAATGTGGTATCAGAGCCTAGGTTTGGTTTTAGACAGGAATTAAGTATAGGAGCTTTAGCGGGTCTTAATTTGAGATAAGCATGTCTAAGGAGCTACGGAGCAATAGGGTTCCTTCTCATTATTGTTTTGTCTTCTTAAGGTGTAGAACAATGTACCGTTATGTTATATGTCTTAATTGCTTACCTTCATTTGATCATTAGCGAAATACCTCCTTGATGATTACGTAGAAGAGGACGAGGCCATCCTAGACGAACGCTTTACCTGATGAGAATTTTGTGGAGAGGGCAGGGGAAATATGGTCCCTCCACCTGCACCTCCAGTTAATGAGGCCAATATGGCATAGAGATTGGAACAACTCCAATGAAATTATGAGATACTAGCAGAATTTGTGGCCCAATAGATGCAATAACATGTTCCTCCTGCTCCTGTTGTTCCTAGTGTCCTTGTTGCTCCTCCAATTGCCCCTCAACAACCACAGATTGTGCCTCAAATGGAAGAGATCTCTTTTGAGAAGTTCCCAAAACTTAAGCCTTCAAAATACAAGGGTGATGTAGACCATATGAATTTCCTCGAAGAGATGGAATATAAGGTGCAAATGTTGAGAATACCATATAGGAGGGTAGTGAAATTTGCTGGTCATCTCATGAAAAATCATGCAAGAGACTAGTTCAGGCAAAGCATAACTAGGTTGCTTCGGGTTGACAAAGAAATCACCTAGGAGAGATTCAAGGAAATGGTGATAAATGAGTTCCTTCTAGAAAGTGTTAAGGAAGCATGGGCAAGGGAGTTTGAAAGGCTATCATAGACCCTAGACATGACTATGTCTAAATATGCAAAGAAGTTCAATCAATTAAGCAAATTTGCTCCAGCACCGATGCCTAATGAAGCGACTCAGATTTAGCATTTTCAAAAAGGGTTAATCGCACCTTTATTCAGGGTATTGGCTGCCTATGAATTTGAATCCTTCTCCAAAATAGTGGACAAGGTGAGGATAATTGAAAATAGGGGGCTGAAAGCAAAAACGGCTAAAGAACAATAAAAGAAGGCTAGAATAGGAAATGCACCCAAGTCGAGTCGGGATAACAGTGAGATAAAGAGCATGGACATTTCTTGTCAATCGACCCCGCAAGTTTGTTCTCGAGGACAAACAGGGAGAGGCCCAAATCCTCCTCGACCTACTTCACATATGAGCCTCAATACAGTAAGTTTGGTTCCTCTAAGGACTCTAGTTCCCCAATGCTCATTATGTGGGAAGTCGCAATAAGGTCAGTGCTTAAAGGTAATGGGTAATTATTTTGGTTGTGGTCAGGTAGGACATTTTGTAAGGTATTGTCCGCAAGTCGTGTCAATTGGTGGACCCTAAGCTTCCTTGTCTACAGTCCAAATGGAGAGAGGTGGAAACAGTGAAGTATAAGTTGGACAAGGAAGTAATGAGAAAGGTAATGAAGTTGGCAAAGGAGTAGGTCAAACTTCTAGGCAAGCTCCTATAGGACGAGGACAAGGGAGAGTGTTCGTTATGAACCAACAAAAGGCATAAGCCTCGAACATAGTCATGATAAGTACACTCTCTATTCAAACTGTTAATGCTAAGGTGTTATTCAATTCAGGAGCGAAGTACCTTACAATTTGATATATGCCTTTGGGGTGAGGAGATTGACTCGAAAAGGATGCTAAGGATATGTGGATTACGTCAGGGATATTGAGTATGAAGTATGAAGATTAGAACAGATTCCAATTGTTAATGACTACCTGACATATTTCTTGATGAGTTACCATGATTGCTACCAGAAAAGAGAGATAGAATTCAATATTGAGGTGTTACTAGGAATAAATCTAATCTCCATACCACCTTACCGAATGGCCCTAATTGAGTTGAAAGAACTAAAGGAGTAATTGCAAGAGTTTCTTGATAAGTGATTCATTATGTAACACCCCGACCCTGAGTTCACTGTGACTATTGAGGTTGAAGGGAAGTGATCGGAGTAGGAGCAAGGGAGTATAGATAACGGTTGTGAAAATCAGAGAACTGAACGGGTATCGGTCTGGAAATCGAGCCCTGACTATATGAAATAAGGTAACACCCCGACCCTGAGTTTACTGTGACTATTGAGGTTAAAGGGAAGTGATCGGAGTAGGAGCGAGGGAGTATAGATAACGGTTGTGGAAATCAGAGAACTGAATAGGTATCGGTCTGAAAATCTAGCCCTAACTGTATGAAATAAGGTAGGGGATATTAGGAAAAGCATCAAAGGAGCTATATTTGACATGGAAACAAGTGAAATGAAGAGTATAAGAAGGAAAATAGGAAGTTAGGAATTGAAACCCTAAAAATGATATGGGTTTAGAAAGTTGAGATGTTAAGTGCAAGATCGGCAAATTCTGATCTCAGAAAGGATTTCTAGATTTTATTTAGAGAATTTATATAAATATGAGGACATTAGAAGTGATGGAATATAAAAATTGAATTAGAGATGAGCATAGAAAATACTTAAGTGAAATTAGTACGCGAAGCGCGAAACCGATGGATTCCAACTCGGGGATTTTTGATTAAATTCTGATTGAGAGAATTTGATGGGAGAAATATTAATTAGGATATTAGAACTCTAAAAAATATATTAAAAATAATTATAGACAATAATTACATTATTAGTAGTATAAAGAAGAGAAAAATGGCAATTTAGCAATTTTTGGGAAGTAAGTAATGATTGTTTTGACTAAGGAAATAAAATAAAAAAAATAAAAAAAAATTAATTAAAAACTTGTGGATGGCCAGCGAAAGAAGGAGAGTTATGGAGGAAATTGTGCCAAAAAGATTAGTAGCTAAAAATAAATGAAAAAATAAAAGGAAAATATAAAAAAGATAAGTTGAAAGATGAAAGTTATCATCTTTCATTTTGTAACTAAAAATTTACAAAGAAAAGAAAGAGAAAGAAAGAGAGAGTAAAGAAATGAAGAAGAAGAAAAGGATTTTTAAGGTAAGATTATAAATTAATTTAACTCTTTTCATCTATCTATACATATATGTGTGTTGTATGATGATTGTGTGATTGTATTATTGTGTTGATGGTTTGGTGTGGTGATGTTGGTTGATGTGTGATGGAGAAATGAGATTTTAAAGTTGATAAAAGATAAATTAATAAGGGAAAAAGGCCTAACTAAAGTAGTTTTAGTGGAAAGGAGTAAGAAATGAAAGAATTAGAGGAAGGAAGCAAGAAACAAAAGTAGACAGATTTGAGGGTTTGGAAGTGCTGGAACTTGAAAGGAAAAAATGAACCCCTTGAAGTACGAATTTGAAGAAAGTCAAAACATAAAAATTGTATCTATATGTCTTTATTTTGTTTATGTAGAAGGAATTTTAAGCTAATTCTTGTTATTTTTGGAGATATGAGAAGGAAAATGAAACTGCTTCCTGCAAAGTACCCTGAGATTTTAGTAAGTTTGAGGCTAGTTTTGAGTACTTTAGGATAGGAATTTGAAGATGACTAAAACATAAGAAATGGATATTGATATATATTTTATATGATATAAAAATTTCAGAGAAAAACTCCAAGTATATTGGGAGATATATGAAAATTTCTAAACTTTGACTGGGTATCTAGACTAGAAGAATTTCTGATATTAATCCTTAAGTTGGATGACCTTGGAGGCAAAACCAAGTTGAGATCAAAACTAATGAAATGTAAATTTATAAGTCTAATTTTATATAAAAAAAGAATTGTTCAATTTTCAGTAGTGTAGGTAAATAAATATCAAAAATAGGGGGGCTAGGTCATATAAATATGTTTTAAACTTTAATGTTTTAGTGAACTTACTTATACCAGTTGAACTTATTGAGTGCATGTATTGTATGTAGAGAATCTTGAAAGGAAGGAAATCCTCAAATAGTGTAATTGAAGAAAAGTTAGTGAAGACAAGTGCAAACAAGTGAGTGTATTTTACACTTTTATGTACATGGAATTGCCATTTGTTTCTTTGATTGAATTGTCCATATTGTTATTCATACCTAAATCTTTACTTGAAATTGCATTAAAAAACATATCATATTTCCTTTAACAATGATATTGTACATTGTCTGAATTCCAACATAATTCTAGTGTTGTAGTGGTCCATTGATTTTTCCTATTTATATTTTCCTATGTATTAGTGAATTAAACCTTTCTTAGTATTAATTGAACATTCTTTGAAGTACCAAAAATGGTACAGTGCTATTGTCCTTAATGCAGAGATCCCCTTTTTCCAGTGTGGGAAACACTGAACTTTGTGCACAATGAAGTGACCCTTGCTAAGAGGGATTTTGAATTCCCTAGCCGTAAGGTCTAGCTAACCTTACGTTGTGGTATTGCTCCAAAAGAAGAGCCTCTGCCACTAGTGAAATTGTTGATAAGTAGTGTTGATAAATTCCGCTCTCATCTAGTGAATCTAGATTTCTGCTGAACCTCTGTGCCAGTGATATCGATATTGCCTACATTATTATCGTTCATAATATTGCTATCCTTTCTACTGAACCCTAATGCCAGTGTTATTGATATTGCCTTTACTGCTATCGTTCTTAATATTGCCATCATTGTTAAATATATTTATATTGAATCCATGATCTTATTATGAAACCAAATTGTAGTGAATCGAGTGAGCCGATCCATGTGCATAATTGTTTAGAATGCATTCACTGAGTTTTACTCACTCCCCTTCCCCTATTTTTTTATATGAATAGAAGTTTATTAGTGCAGCTCAAGTTTTATTATTCACTTGAAGCTGGAGGTCGATGTAAGGACAAATAATGTGTTTTGATGATTGTATAATTAGTTGTTAAAAAAAACATATATAAATAAAATTAGTGTGATATTTAGATACTCCATGGTACCTAAGAATCATAAGTTAGTGTTATAAATTATCTAATTTTTATAATGATGCTAGTGAATGACTTAATAGATTATGATGTATAAAAGTATAGTTGATTATTGAAGTGTGAGACCGACCTTGAAAATAACTCATTATATGCGAGAAAAATATTGGGAGGATTTGTATTGGCTATGAAGTTGAGGATATAAGGGAGAAAAATTATTAGAAGAGTAATTTGTCTTGCAGGTTTTGGATCTTAGGTAGTGTTATGTGTACTACCGAAATTGTATTAGTTTCTTAATGTGATCGGATTCTACGGGTTTTTGGTGGCCTTAGGCCTACCCATGCCCTAAGATCGTCCATCCCGAAAGTGGGATGTGACACATTAGTCCCAGTAGCTCGCCGTAGGGTGCACTAGTTCTGTTTGTGAAGAAAAAGGATGCATCTATGAGACTGTGCATTGATTATAGAAAGCTCAATAAGGTAACTGTTCGAAACAAGTATCCCCTTCCTTGGGTTGATGATTTGTTTGATCAGTTGTAAGGAGCAAGTAACTTGTCAAAGATAGATTTGAGATCAGGCTATCACCAATTGAGGATTAGGAAGGAGGATGTATCTAAGACAACCTTCCAAACTAGATATGGGCACTATGATTTCTTAGTGCTACCCTTCAGATTGACGAACACACCAACTATTTTCATGGATTTAATGAATACAGTTTTCAGATGCTTTTTGGACATGTTCGTCATTGTGTTTTTAGATGATATCATGGTTATATTCAAAAAGCAAAGAAGAATGTGAAGAACACCTTTGCCTAGTTTTGCAAACTCTAAGAGAGAACCAATTATATGCCAAGTTTTCAAAGTGTGAGTTATGGCTCAACAGTGTCATTTTCTTGGGGCATGTGATTAATAAAGAGGGACTTCAAGTGGATCTAAAAAAGATAGAAGCCATTTTAGATTGGCCTCGCCCCATTAATGTGACGAAAATAAGAAGTTTCTTAGGCATTGTGTTTTTAGATGATATCATGGTTATATTCAAAAAGCAAAGAAGAACGTGAAGAACACTTTTGCCTAGTTTTGCAAACTCTAAGAGAGAACCAATTATATGCCAAGTTTTCAAAGTGTGAGTTATGGCTCAACAGTGTCATTTTCTTAGGGCATATGATTAATAAAGAGGGACTTCAAGTGGATCTAAAAAAGATAGAAGCCATTTTAGATTGGCCTCGCCCCATTCATGTGACAAAAATAAGAAGTTTCTTAGGCTTGGCAGGATACTATAGAAAGTTTGTAAAGGGATTTTGAAGCATAGTAACTCCTTTAACCAGACTTACTCAGAAACAAGTAAAATTTCAATGGTCAGGAGAATGTGATTAGAGTTTCCAAAAGCTCAAAACATCCGTCACTACGGCACCTATTTTTGTGTTATCAGGCGAAGGGGATTGGTAGTCTACTGTGATGCCTCGCGAATGGGACTCAGATGTGTATTGATGCAAAATGGAAAGGTAATTGCTTTTGCTTCAAGGCAGTTAAAGAAGCATGAACTGAATTACCCAACCCATGATCTTGAAATGGCAACAATAGTATTCACTATGAAAATATGGAGATGTTATCTATATAGGGAAAATTTTGAGATTTACATGGACCATAAGAGTTTGAAGTATATCTTTCACCAAAGGGATTTGAACCTTAGACAACGAAAATGGATGGAACTACTGAAAGACTATGATTGTGATATCTTATAGTATCTAGGGAAGGAAAATGTGGTGGCAGATGCTTTAAGTAGAAAGTCATTTGGAAGTTTAGCCCATATAAGAGTATGGAGGAGACCCTTGGTGAAGGAGATACAGAGCCTCTATGATTTGGGTGTCCGATTCAAAGCAACAGATTCAGAAGTACTTTTGGCATAACTCCAGGTCAAACTACTCGTAATTGATCAAATAAAAAAAGCCCAAAATAAGGATCCCCAACTTGTGAAACTGAAGAAGGATGTTGAAGCTGGAAAAGCTCCTGAAATTGTAGCTGCATGTAATACCCTAGACTCCCTTCACTAAGAAACATTAATTATGAGAAACTAAAATGAGAACTAAATACCTAATTAGTTAGGTGATCCGAATTTATTCCCTTATGTGTCTAAGTATGTATGCTTGAATTCTAAACTAAATTTGTTGTTCTTATTATGTGAATATGTTTGCTAAATGCATGATTGGTGTTAGTATGTTTAGTATTGAATATTGATGTAAGTGAATTTGAACATGTAAGTTAAAGTATGCCTTAGTAAAATTGTCAAATTGTCAAGTTTGGAATTATAAGTAATAAGTAATATGTATGTTGATGTGGGACTCACCCTACATCCATGTTGGCCAAACAAGGCATAGTGGAGGGAAGATGGTGTATTGATTTTTAATTTAAATATCTATTTTAATATATTTTAAGTTAGGGGAAATAGACTTTGATCCCCACTTTCCACTAACTAATCCCAAAATTCTAGAAATTGTTTAGAACTCTCACATGTAATGAATCTAGACATTTTCTTTCACCTCTTTTCTAACACAAAATATCTATTTCCATTAGCTAATGCTTCCTAAGAAAGCTAATGAATTTCCATCACAAAAATTTTACTTTAATTCTCCACCATATCTTTTAAACATAAGTCATTCTATCATCAACTTCCTTCTCTGTTGCCCAATGTGCACCAAGAAAGGGGGAGTTGAATTGGTGGGTAATTAGAAATTGTGAGAGTTGGAAATTAAAAGTTAGAAGGAAAGAAGAAATAATACAAGAATTTTATAGTGGTTTGGATTATAATCAATCTTACATCCACTCCCCAACCTCAATTAGGTGTTCCACTAACTTTAACTTTGTACAAGGAGTTTTACAAGCTCACTCCAAACTTAGTGTTTAGGTTAACACTAAACCTTACAAATGTTTCCCAAGGCTCACACTTAAACCTAACTTGAATTTTCCTAGGTTCACTCACAACCCAACAAGAGTTTTGTGGCTCACTCATAACCCTTATGAGCAATCAATGCTCTACAACAAACATAAATAAAGAATTAATGAGTTTTAAGGCTTGAGAAATTAAATTGCAAGAGTTTGGTCACTTGAGAAATAGTTGTGTAACATTTAAGGCCTTTGGAGAGTATTTATAGCTTCCCACCACCAAAGAGCTGTTACAAATAGTGTATGCCCAAATCTTGCTCCAACAACTAGAAAATCTATATTTAATGCTCTATCAGACAAGAATTGTAGTCGCTAAGCCTTAATAGCACTGGCGATATACATTTTCACTGTCTTGACTTCTGAATTGCGATCGCAATCTTCATATGTCTCAAACGGCTAGTGACACATGGTAGGTTTTCATTGTTTGCTCATATGACTATTGGAATGGCTATCTGCTATATGAATCTCATGGTCATGACTGGGATATTGTGGTCGTGAAATGCCTTTTGCGGTCTTCATTGTGATTGCGACAAAGACTGTGAATGCTACTAGACTTTCAACCATTTTGGCTTTAAATTAAATTACGATCACGACTTGTTTATTACAGGCGCGACAACCTAGTTACGAGCACAACTTATGGGTCCAACAAAACACTTAGAGAATTTTTTAAGTTTTTTATTCCCAAACTTTCCTAAGGCATTTTATCTGTCAAAATGCACTTAGATAAACCTGTAATACCCTAGAGTCATAAACAAATTGATTTATATGAGTATAGATTAAATTGATGCTTTATGATTATAAATGTGAATTTAATGTGATTGCATGAAAATGAATTGTGGAATTTATTATTAAATTCAAGTGTATGAATGAGTATATTTGATTAAAATGTGATAAGTGATAAAATGATGATTAGCCATTGCCATAAAGCATGAATAGTAAAAAGTTAATGGATTGTATTGGTAATTTATTGTGTTAGAATTGGAATAGTAAGAAAAGTGGTTTATTATGTTTTTCAAGGTTTATTGAACCTAGTCAAGAAGTGTCATCTTCTTTGTAGTTGATTTTAAATTTGAGGACTTAAGGAGAAATTTGTCAATTGGAAGACAACAAAACAAATTTTGTTCATCATCTTTTCTCATTTCTTCTTCTAAAGCAAGAACAAATTCTCTCTCAAAGTTTCTTCTTCTTTCTTATTGTTTTCTTGTTGGTGAAGTGAAATCATCATCAAAAGGAAGAGTTAAAGGTAATCATCTCAAATCTAACTTCCCTTTTCGTTTATATTATGTTTTCTTGTTGATGATTATAAATTTCTTCTTCCTTTCATTGATGATTGAGGATTGATGAAATGGGTTTTAAGAAAAAGAGTTTTTCTTTATGAAAGTGCATCTTGATGATGATGGTGATCATGATTTGAGTATGTTCAAATGTATGGAATTGGATTTACAAAAAGGGTTTTGAATTTTCTTACTTTGAAGAAATGGGTTTCAAATCTCTCATTTTGGTGAAAATGAGTTTGATCAAAGATGGGTTATAAAGATTTCTTGTTTAATCTATGTTTTGATTGATGAAATGAGCTTAACTTTGTAAAAATTGCATGCTTGGAAGTGGTTATGCTTTGAGCATCAAAGGGTTCTTCTTTCTTGCTCCTTGGAGGTTTTCATGGGGAAAACCAATTCAGAATGAAGGTACGCCTGTACCCTTGGGCGTACCATTGCTACTGCCTAAATTTTTTAAGGTACGGCCAGAGGGTACGGGCGTACCCTCTGGGCGTACCAATTAGGATTATATATATATATATTTTTTTCTTTATCTTTCTTTCATGCTTTGATTTTCAACTTAGGATTGCTAATTGTCATGTATGATCAATGTGGATTGTAATTGAGATGAAATGGACATTAGTTCAAGGTCTAATCGACTCAATTACGAAAGCATATGGATCGATTCTTGAATCGTTTATTGATGATTGATATGTGGCTTTGTGCTAAGTATAGAACTAGAAGTATGGGGATTAGAATCCTTCATGATTCTATAGACAAGTTAGGAAATGATGATCTAATTGTGGTTTATTGGAATGGTTCATGTAGAACCCAAAGACCAGGAACAAGAGGAATCGGCTGATCATCGTTTCTGTTTGTGTTGATTAGGAGAAAAGGAGTCCTAAGGTGAGTACATAATAGTCAATATGTTATGGGCGTCAATTCGTTTTTTAACCATATATTCATTGAATCCTTTCAATTACTTGATTGTACTCTTGTTTCATTGATATCTATTCATGAAACCAATATGTTGAAACACTTAATTAAGACCTTCGGTCTATTGATCATTGATATATATATATATATTTATGAACCCAATATGTTGAATTGTCTATTGAGACCTTTGGTCTATTGTTTATTGATATGATGATAGCACATTGAAACCTTTACTCATAAATGAGTACCATTGTTATTGAATTCTTAATGCTATCAATTGTGAAATGTTATGTGATATCGAAAGAAAAAATCCCCATCTGATGTGGGGTATACATCAGTCATGTGCACATGGTAAAGAAGGCCCGACGGATAGGGATAGTGTATCCACCTTAGCTAGGAAGGGGGTCCTAGCTGGGAAACCTGATCAGTTTTCCGCTTGATTTATTGTGATGAGTGTGTGAAGCTTATAGCCGACACTCGATCTATATATGAACAGGAACATACCGTTCTCGAATACATGATTTCTGCTAAAAATAAAGTAAATTATGCGTAACTGCTTATTCATTGGATCTATTCATTGACTTCATGAATGAACCCCATCGTGATAATAATGATTATCTAATCGTTTATATTGTCTAAAAAGCCTTGAAGCTATTCTGTTCGCATTTCCTATATTATATCTAGCCGGCATAATATATTGATCTATTGTGTATTCACTGAGATTTATATCTCACCCCATAGTGGTTTTTCTTTTCAGGTGCTATAGAAGTTCTGACGAGGTAAAACTCAAGCTACATCTTCTCGCTTGGGGGTTACTCTGTTTGTTTTCATTTTGTCATTTTGATTATATCATAATGAATATGTATCTGCAAGAATCAAATCTAGAGTTCCATGGTCATTGTGATATTGAGTTGTTTATGATGGTTAAATTCTAAAATTTCATTTTGGGTCTGTAATATATGATATATTATCGTATTGTTTTATGGAATACATTAAATGTATGGATGATTTGGATTTGTTATAGTATTGTGTTTGGGGTTCTGATCTAGGAATAGTTGTATGTATGATTGGTTATTGTATAGTAATGGGTTCTACGAATTTTCGGTGGCCTTACGCCTACCCATGCCCTAGGACCGTCGCGGCTCGTAAGCTGGGTCGTGACAAAGGGTGGTATCAGAGCGAAAACTTAAGTCTAATTTAGACTTCATATGGGTAAGAGTCATAGAGTATAAGATGAACCATGGAACATAGGAATTCCTAAATGTCTTTTGAAGTCCATCATTAAGTTAGTTCTACGTAAACTCAATGTATATGTGTATTCCGGTTACTTGATTATATTATCTTGTTATATGTGTTGATATTGAGATTGCTAACATTTTTGTGTAGATGGCACCGAGGAGGAGACAGTATATATCGAGTAGGGATAGAGAGTTATCGGATGTAGCATCCATTGCTAGGCCGGAGCCTATTGAGTCTGATCCAGAGGAGGATCTTGACCCAGTGTGGGTAGCATGGATGAGGACGAGATGTGATGATTTGGAGAGGGAGAACCACCTGCTATGGCAAGAGTTAGTTGATATTCGTAGGGAGATGAGGGAGATGCGCTATGAGATGGCTAGGGTGATTCGTGCATACGAGAACCCGAGGGCCGGATACATACCACCTCTCAGAGATCTTATGCTAGGATTTCCTAAGCATATCTGTATGGCTTGTGGTAGGCTGGACCATTCAGTCGATAGATGTCCTCATAGGAGACGTAGGGTATCGCCTTGTTATCTACCGAGCACGGGAGTGATGGCCCCGTAGAGAGTGGAGCTGCTCACGGGGGAGTGGGCAGAGATACGGGTGATGCTGACAGGGGTAGTCGCCTGTAGTACTATATGTATATGTATATAGCCTAAGATGGATGAAAGGCTTGATAGCACTGAAAAGCCATAGTATAGTATGTCTAAGTTGTCTATATGTATATAGTATGGGTAAAAGATGTCCAATATATGGTGCTAAGTGTCCGATTGTGAAAGGCCCTAAGTGG
>CATKHJ010070709.1:0-18562 GCA_949750685.1 Vernicia montana | reverse complement strand
TGTTATAATATGATCATCTAATTGTTCATATCAATTGTTAAGCTTCGAGCTATTCTATTGGCTTGCCTTATTTGATATCTAGCCGGCATAACATATTGTCATTGTGTATTCACTGAGATTTTATATCTCACCCCTATTGTTGTTTATTTTTTTTTTCAGGTGCTATAGAGGTTGAGACGAGGTAAAACTCAAGCTACTTCTTCTCGCTTGGGGGTTACTCCGTCCTTTCTTTTATTTTTGTCATTTTGATGTATGTCACAATGAATATGTATCTCCATGAGTATAAGTCTAGAGTTCCATGGTTATTGTGATAATGTATATGATGGTTGGATTATGTATTCAATTTGGGAATGTAATATATGGCATATTCCTTTATGGTTAATGGAATTCCTTTGATGTATGATATGGATTGTTATAGTATTGTGTTTGGGGTTCTGATCCGGGAATCGTATATGCATGTTTGGTTATAGATTAGTATCGGGTTCTACGGGTTTTCGGTGGCCTTACGCCTACCCATGCCTTAGGACCGTCGCGACTCGGTAAGCCGGGTCGGGTCGTGACAGCTATAAAATTGAATTTTCTGTTCTCTAATGATGCAGCAAAATATGAAGCTGTATTAACAGAACTCTCCTTAGCTTGGGAAATTCAAATGGAAAAATTAGTAATACACAGTGGCTTATAGCTAGTGGTCAACCAGGTGAACAACAATTATGCAGTTAAAGAGGAGAGCCTAAAGAAATATTTAGAACTAGCTCAGCTAGCCTTAAAAGAAGGAGAACAGTTGGGAGGAAGTTGGATAGTAAAGCAGATCCCTAGATCGAAAAATTGCAGGGTAGATGAAATCGCCAAGTCAGCAGCAATAGGGAAAACGGAAAGTTTAAGGAGGATTCCTATATAAATCCAAAATTCCCCCACAATAGAGATGTAATCCATAATGCTAATAGAAGGGAAAGGAAGTTGGATGGAACCCCTTGTTCAATACTTGGCAGAAGGATCTCTCCCCGAGAAAAGATCGAAAGCAAAAAGGGTAATAAATAAAGCAAAAAGATATAGTTGGTATGAAGGGGGTTTATATCGGCGATCTAAAACTCACCATTGGCTAAGATGCATTCGCCCAGAGGACAGAGATTATGTGCTAAGAGAAATTCATGAAGGGATCTGTAGGGCTCATGAAACAAGCTCCAGCCTCATCAGAAAGACCCTATTACAAGAATACTACTGGCCTACATTGAAGAAATATGCAGTAGAAAAGGATCGCCGATGTATTCAGTGTCAGGAACATGCACCCGTCCCAAGGCAGCCTTCAAGAGAACTTGCCCCTATCGGATACGTCTGGCCTTTCCAAAAATGGGGGATCGACATTTTAGGACCTTTCCCTTCTGCAATAAGGTAATACAAGTTTTTGGTAGTAGCCATTGATCACTTCACAAAATGGATCAAAGCCGAACCCTTGGCAAAGATCACCCAGCAAAATGTAACAGATTTCTTCTGAAAGTTAGTTGTCTGTAGGTTTTGGCACACCGAAAATCATAATCTCAGATAATGGCAAGCAATTCGACTGTGCACCATTCAAATCATTCTACAGAGGCCTCCACATCGATTTGCGGTTCACTTCGGTAGCTCACCCACAAACCAATGGCCAAACTGAAGTAGCAAATCGGATCATCCTCCAAGGTTTAAGAAAAAGATTAGATGACAGAAAAGATGAATGGGCAAAAGAGCTATACAGCGTACTTTGGAGCTACTAAACCACACCTAGAGAACCGACAGGAGAAACGCCTTTCTCCTTAACATATGGATCAGAAGCTGTAGTACCAGTAGATATCAGGATGCCGAGCTACCGAACTGAGAGGTCTGAGGAGATCAATCAAGAAATGGGAATCATAGTCAATTTAGATTTATTGGAAGAAAAAAGGGATACAACATATAAAAAGCAGCCACCTACAGACAAAAAATGATCCTATACCATAACCGTAGAGTTAAAGAAAGGACTTTCCAAGAAGGAGAGCTAGTCTTGAGAAAGGCCGAGATCACGAAAGGCAATACATAAGTTGGGAAGCTGCAACCTAACTGGGAAAGATCATATGAAATCACCAGCGTGGTGGGATTAAGAGCCTATAAGTTAAAAGATCGCCAAGAAAAGATCCTACCACGAACATGGAACTCCGACAATTTAAAGGCCTACTATTAGTAAAAAGTCTTTCTACTTATTTTTGCTTTTTCATTCTCCCATTATCTTTTGTGTTTATAATTCGAATAGATTTCAACTATCAAGAGATTAATAAAGAAATTATTCAAGTATTTTTTTTTCAGCATGAGGAATCATTCTCCACATTATAATATAATCCCCAAGGGATAGGCAAACTAAGAGTTCGCCCAAGACTCCCTAGAAATCGCCATTCCCTAGAAATCGCCACGGGATAGGTGAACTAAGAGTTCGCCCAAGACTCCCTAGAAATCGCCACGGGATAGGTGAACTAAGAGTTCGCCCAGGACTCCCTAGAAGTTGCCACGGGATAGGTGAACTAAGAGTTCACCCAAGACTCCCTAGAAATCGCCACAGGATAAGCAAACTAAGAGTTTTCACCCAAGACTCCTTAGAAATCGCCATGGGATAGGTGAACTAAGAGTTCGCCTAAGACTCCCTAGAAATCGTCATGGGATAGGCCAATTAAGAGTTCACCCAAGACTCCCTAGAAATCACCACGGGATAGGCCAACTAAGAGTTCGCCCAAGATTCCCTAAAATCGCCATAGGATAGGCCAACTAAGAGTTTGCCCAAGACTCCCTATAAAAAGAGAACTCACCACAGGATTGGTAAACTAACTGTTCGCCCAAGATTCCTTAAGAAAATATCTAAAGGATAAGGGAACTACATGTTCGCCCAAGAACCCCCCACCCCCAATGAAAATAATAAATAACAAAAAAGTAGGAGATATCGAGAAAAAAATTGCCAAAATAATGAAGTTTCTCATTAAAATAAATAATTATATGTTATACATTTTCTTCTACATTTTCGATATTATAATCTAAAACATTATAATCGAAAACAGAAAAAGGAAGTTGATCGCCGACAGGATCATTCGCCAGAGAGGAAGGTGGAACCATAGATTCTTCATCCTCGTTCGGATAAATTTCCTCCACAAAATCGAAGTCTTGCTCAGGATATTTACTTCGAATGGCAGCCAAAACATTTTCCTGGTAAGAAAGGAATTTGTTCGCCGTCGCCTTCTCGTACTTGTCCTTCGCAAGCTTCTCCTTCTTAGACTCCTCCTTCAACTGACGAACCTTCTACTAGCTCACGTCAAGTTCAAAACGGAGTGTAGAGATTTGCCCCAGGAGCTCGGCTTCCATATCTTTGCATTTATTCTTCTCCATGTCAAGAGAAGTCTGCAGTTTGGCGACCTTTACAGCATGATCAGTCTCCAGCTTCTCCTGTAGGTGAGCCCATTCCTACCTCAATTCATCCTTTTGAGATCGCATTCTCTGGCGAAGTTCAAAGATAACATTCGCAGCCTATAAAACATAAAGAAAATATAATAAAGAAAAATGGGTAAAATAATAAAAAGAGTCTATGGAGAGACAGATTAGTCACACACCTTAAAAATATACCTATAAGCAGATTCTGCAAGCTAGGCGTTAGTAAAGTCGTCCATACTCTGACCATTAGCTGTTAAATGGATCGCCCTCATAATATCAATAGCAACAGAGGGATCTCGGACAGAGGCCCCTTCGCTATATTTATCCTCTACAGACTTAGTGAACATGGTTAGTTCGTCAAGACTCATGTTCTCCACTGTTGGGTGAAGTCGTTTCATTGATCGCCCAGAAGGACCCTCAGAAGAAACCCGTTTCTGAGTACCAGTAGAAGTAGCAGAAACTGGGTGATCATCCATAGAGGGAACTGGAGGATCACTAACAGAAATATTTTTTGTAATTGGAGGCGGGGGAAGGATAGTCTTTTCCGTTGGGGAAGATTGGCTTATAGAAGCAGACTTGGCTAGCTTCTTCTCTTTCATCTGTTGAGCCAAATACTTCATCTCTGGAAATAAAAACAAATAAAATAAAGATCAGCATATAACTCAAACATAAATAGACACAATAGAAAGATCGGTCAACGGATTATACCAGTGGATGGTTAGGCAGAAGCTTTAGATCAGGATTTCTTCTTCGGACCAAAAGAATCCCCAAAGAAATGATCGTAAATTAGATCAGTACAGGATATAGGGCTTAATTTTGAGAAAACCTCCATGTGTTTCTCCTCCTCAGAAGACAGAGATAGGAGACCACCGAGAGAAGACATCCTTGGACTAACTACCCAAGTGTTGGGAAGATCGCCCCATCCTTGCTCATGGGAAATAATAAAGAATTTTTGTTTCTAGTTTTTGAGAGAGGAGGGAAAAGTAAAAATTTTCTTATCACTTTGGAGGTTGAAATGATCGAACCCTTTTCTCGCCATAAGGTGGTACAGCTCCCTCACCTCTCGGCTAATAATGTCGAACCCATGAACCTTCTCCAAAATTCTAAAACTGGCTAATATTTTCTAAGAATTAGGATGAAGCTGGCAGATCGGGATATTATATTCCCAAAGTACATTGGTATATAGATGAGGTAAAGGGAATCGAAGACCAGACTCCAGGTCTTCTAGATAGATCATCCTATCTAGATCGCCCAATTTCTGATCGACAAATGTCCCCAGTTCAGGTAAATGAAGTTTAAAGGCATCAGGAATATCGTATAAAGCCCTAATCTCTGAAAGACGATCTATGGATAGTTCACAAGGAATGTGAACCCTTTTTTGGTTCAGAAATTGAAAGTTTTGAGGGATTAACAACCACAATGATTGCCGAACTGGTATTAACAGGTTGTTTAGGGGATGGGTGTATATATACGGTGTCAATCTGAGGAGAAGGATATCGATCCGAAACAGTACCCTCACTATCATCATGATCACCAGAAAGATGGTCATTCTGCCTATCCTCAAGATGACTCATTTTAAAATAAATAAAAGAGTATCAAAGATAAAGGAAAGGAACTTACTGATCAGATAGCAGAATAGAATATGGCGAACTGAGTGGACCAACGACTAAAGAATCCCCAGAAAACCCAAAGACATCTCCAGAAAAGAATAAAAAGTAAGAAAAATAGAGGAAAAGTTCTTTTTTAAAGAAAATACAGAGAAATGAGGAAGAAGAAAAAGATAAGCAGTGACAAAGGTAAAAAATCGAAATGAAAGCATAAAACCCTACTTATAAGACACAATGCAGAAACCGAAGGGTTTAGGAAATCATCCCAATGTGACACATGGCATTAAAAACGCCTGTACGACTCTCTCTTCGAGAAGCAAAATTATTACGAAGTGACAGAAACGACAGCGTCATAAATATTTACATAGGGAACTGAACTGTCAACAAAGATCGCTAATGCCTGGATCGCCCTATGATATAGATCACCATGAAACGGAACATATTCGAGCCTTTGACTCGGAACTGGTGGGGGGATATGTGTTACATATAAATATAAACCGACCACTCTAGGCGAGCTAGAGCTCACCATAACAGTCTACATTCTACTTTAAATTAGAGTCCATCTCCATATACAATACTGAAAAGGAATAATCCGACTCCAAGATGGATTCGGCACCTTGGGCACTCTGCTATAAATAGAGCCATTTTCTCCATAAAACATGTAACACAATTTTAAACACTTTTTAGTAACTAAAAGCTTAATAATCTCCATCTTTTCTGACTTAAGCATCGGAGTGGTCTCCCAAGCTCATTTTCTAGACCCTCTAATTAGCTTTCTTGCAGGAACAGGAGATCGCCTACACGTGTACCAGAGATCGAAATTCTTTTTGAGCACATCAATATATATTTATTAAGTTCAATATTGCATATATACTAGTATACATATTTTTGTTTATAATTAGACAACTAATAGTTGTATTTTATTGTCTAATACATTAATATTTTATGTATAATTTAATATAATTAAAATAAAAATATATTATATTGTAAATAATAAAAAAAAATCCTAAATGAAATGGGAGAATGGGGATCATCACAGGGATGATGATGGGGATGTGTGAGTTTTCTCCTCATTAGGGTAATGAAGATGGCGATGGGGAATGGTCTCCTATTCCCGGCTCACTCTTTGTTATTTTGACTGGTTAACAATCTCCTATGACTTTCTAGTGGATCCTAAGAGTATATTTAGTAGGCTGTAATATAATGTAATGTAATGTAATCAAATATATTTTTAGTATAATGTTTACACTAAAAATATATTTAATTATATTATATTGTATTAGACTTACTAAACATAGTCTAATAATCTACCTTATTACCAAATTTGACAGTGGGTGCTTCTTAAAAATTTGAGTTGAATAAGAACGGTGAAAGTTGTGGGTGGGGGAGATATTGATCGGATTGCTAGCTCATCATAATGAGGTGGCAGTCCAGTCTTGCATAATAATATTTATGTATTATATTTTAATTGTAATTATATAATATAAGGAGTTAATTTTCACATAATACCATAATAAAACATGCTATTCATATTAAAATCACAAGATTTATAAATGTATTACATCTTAAATAAAGCTAATATCATAGAGTTAGAGTTGCAACTTGTAAATGATTTTATTTTGGTAAAAATCAACATGAAATTCATGAATTTACCATATTTTATTTATTAAATTTCTATATTTTTATTATCCTACATTGCTTTTTTCCATATTAAAGAGTTTTTTTAAATGAAAAATTTATAAATTACAGTTAAAAAATATTTAAAAAATACTCTACTTTTTCAAAAAAATTATTTTCTATATTTTAAGCAATGTTTCAAAAAGCAGTCATTGTTCATGTTTGCACCACATTTTGACTGGGCTAGTTATCAAAGTCTGACAGCTTCATTTCACAGGAGCACCAGTGACAGAGGAGAATTCCTCAATGTTCTAGAGAATTTTAGCACCAGTAACAGAAACACATGCGCGTATAGTGAATGAATTCCTTAGTGGCAGAGAAGTTGTAGGAGTTGAGGAGTTAGTGGAGCAGTTCCTTAAGAGGATTTACTAGAAGTAGTTTTTTTTTAGAGGAGTTAGTGGTAAGAAGCGATTACCAACAGTTATTCTACAGAAGCCTATAAAAGAAGAAGCGCTAGTAAATAGAAGGCTCTCTCTCTTACACACTCCAACAATCAACAACAAATAAACAAACAATCTCAATCTCACTCCCAAAGGAGAAATCATATCTTTTCAAGCTCTTTAATTTTCAAATATTATCATATTTTGATTTGTAAAAACTCTCTGTACTCAAAGTTCTCTCAAGCAATATAAGTTTTCTTTATTGAAATATAATTCCTCCTTACTGAAATAATTCATGTTTACAATTATTGTGGCATTTTGTCTAGTTAAACTTTCTAGAAGTAGAGCTAGAACCCAAGGGTTGTTAATGTCCTTTTTGACTCTACACAACCAGCTGATAAGAAGTCAAAAGCGAATTAACTCAAAGTTTAAGTATTTCACACATGTAGCACGCTTATAAATTCTCACACGTTTTAACAGGCTAAAAATACGACAAACAAGAGTTGAATATTAAAAAAATAAAATTATAGGTTAATGAACAAAATACTAAAATTTTAGAGGCATCAAAATAATTAAAAAAAAAACCTACGATTTAGGTGTAATTAATAAAGATACAAAATTTAAGGACTTGGAATTTGACAATGTGTAGAATTAATAGGCCAAACTGAATGCTTTAGCGCAGAGCAACAGTCTGCCTATCGTCTGGCTATTATCGTTTCCTTGGGTACTCGGTAGCAAGCCTGCAACGATAGTGAAATTAGAAATTACAACCTCTCTTCTCTCTACTCACATTGTTGCTACTCAGAAATTTCAAAGAAAATTGCAAAAAAAAATTATTGTCTTTGCCTTATCCTAATTGTAGCAAACCATACCAATACATTACATTTTGCATATCACATGTTTGTTAAATAGCCTCAATGGCTTTCTCTTCATGTCTCAAATGCTACCTTTGGTTTCACTCTCACCCACACCAAGCTTTCTCTTTTTCTCACAAACCCATCTCCAATTCCACTCTTTCTTTCGCTTCCACGCAGCAACATCACTCTCTACTCGCCACCCAATCCTCCTCCAATTCAATCCCTCTCTCTCCCAATTTCACTCCGGCTCAGCTCCTCGACGCTCTCCGTCGCCAGAATGACGAAACCGCAGCTCTTCGCTTGTTCGATTGGGCCTCCAAGCAGCCTGATTTCAAGCCCGATTCATCCATTTACGAGGAAATTCTTCGTAAACTTGGCAAAGTTGGTTCAATTAATTCCATGAAGGATATCTTGCAAGAGATGAAGGTTTCTGATTGCGAAATTGATAGAGGTATTTGTTTTATTTTCATTGAGAGTTTTGCGAAATATGAATTATACGATGAAATTCTTGGGATTGTTGATATGATGGAAGTAGAATTTGGGTTAGAACCGGACACGCTTGTTTTTAATTTCTTGTTAAATGTTCTTGTTGATGCGAACAAGCTAAAATTAGTTGAAACTGCACATTCTAACATGGTTAGTAGAGGAATTAAGCCAGATGTTTCTACTTTTAATATACTGATAAAAGCTTTGTGTAGAGCCCATCAAATTAGGCCTGCTATTTTAATGATGGAGGAAATGGCAAGCTATGGTTTGTCACCAGATGAGAAAACTTTCACTACTCTAATGCAGGGTTTTATTGAGGAAGGAAATCTGGATGGTGCTCTGAGATTAAGAGAGCAAATGGTGGAACTTGGGTGTCCTGTGACCAATGTGACTGTGAATGTTTTGGTTCATGGGTTTTGCAAAGAAGGCAGAATTGAGGAAGCTTTGAAGTTTATAGATGAGATGTCGAATGAAGGTTTCTTTCCGGATAAGTTTACTTTTAATACTGTGGTGAATGGATTGTGCAAGGCTGGACATGTTAAGCATGCTTTAGAAGTTATGGATATGATGCTTCAAGAAGGGTTTGATCCAGATGTATATACATATAACACTTTGATTTCTGGGTTGTGTAAATTGGGTGAAGTTGAAGAGGCAGTGGAGATTCTTGATCAGATGGTTTCAAGGGATTGTTCACCGAACACTGTTACTTATAACACACTGATTAGTACATTGTGTAAGGAGAATCAAGTTGAAGAGGCTACTAAACTTGCTCGTGTTTTGACTGGTAAGGGGATCTTACCTGATGTTTGTACATTTAATTCTCTCATTCAAGGTCTGTGCTTGACCCGAAATCATTCTATTGCAATGGAACTGTATGAGGAGATGAAGACTAAGGGATGCCAACCTGATGAGTTTACCTATAATATGTTGATTGACAGCCTCTGTTGTAGAGGGAAACTGCAGGAAGCTTTGAGCCTACTTAAGGAAATGGAATCAAGTGGCTGTGCACGAAATGTGATAACGTATAATACGTTGATTGATGGGTTTTGTAAAAACAACAGAATTGAAGAAGCAGAGGAGATCTTTGACCAGATGGAACTCCAAGGTGTTTCGAGAAATTCTGTGACCTACAATACCCTTATAGATGGCCTTTGTAAGAGCAAGAGGGTGGAAGAGGCTGCTCAACTGATGGACCAGATGATAATGGAGGGATTGAAGCCTGATAAATTCACTTACAATTCCATGCTTACCTACTTCTGCAGGGCAGGGGACATAAAAAAAGCAGCAGATATTGTCCAAACCATGACTTCCAATGGGTGTGAACCAGACATTGTTACGTATGGGACCCTGATTAGTGGGCTGTGCAAGGCAGGTAGACTCGAGGTAGCAATTAAGCTCCTCAGATCCATTCAAATGAAAGGCATGGTTCTGACTCCCCATGCTTATAATCCGGTAATTCAAGCACTCTTCAGACGGAAAAGAACAAAGGAAGCCATGAGACTTTTCAGAGAAATGGAGGAGAAGGGTGCTCCTCCAGATGCTCTCGCATATAAGATTGTTTTCCGTGGACTGTCCAACTCTGGAGGACCAATTGGGGAAGCTGTTGATTTTGTGATTGAGATGTCCGGAAAAGGAGTTGTACCAGAATTCTCTTCATTTTATATGCTGGCTGAGGGACTTTCAGCTTTAGCTATGGAGGATACTCTAATCAATCTTGTTGACATAATCATGGAGAAAGCAAACTTCTCAGAAAATGAAGTAACCATGATAAGGGGTTTCCTCAAAATTCGCAAGTTCCAAGATGCATTGGCCACCCTTGGAGGTCTCCTTGACAGCCGAAAGTCGAAGAAATCTTACAGATGAAGAGAATTTGGATACTGCTACCGGTTAAATGGGTTAGGTAAATAGATGACCTACTTGTTTATATGAAGTTGAGAACTGAATCAATTTCTAGTTTTTCATGAATACGTCTTAGAGGACATTCCCTCTTCAGCCTTGGCTTCTTTGTAATCAGCAGTGCAGGTACTGTTCTATAGCAGACAAGTATGTGTTACATATCTAAATTGTATGTTGGTTACCACATTTGATGTAGGCCTGAACTGACATGCCGGAAGTTCAAGAACATAGGAATTGCATTAAATCTTTTGAACAATGTAATGTTCTGTTGTATTCTGCATTTAATATTCACTTTTGCCTCAACTTGAGCACCCACCCAACAACTAAACCTATTTTTAGTACGGGTTTGAGATTAGAAAATATTAAATTTTCTAAAGGCTCGACCTGGATTTTTCTTCAAAAAATTAAGATCTGTCGCCTGATCCACAAACAGGGCTACCCACAAGGCCACAACATATCAATTAGAAGAGTTCCAACCTTGCCATCCTTCCTTATTGCGTCCTGTGACTTGCTGAACAATCTTGTCTAACGCCTACTGGCAATGTTTACAATGACATTGAAACGTTTTACCATTTGGAAACTACACGGTCGAGTATCATTGATAGGATTATATTTAAATATTTGATATTTAATTATTATATTAAGATATTCATTTTGTTTTGGGTTATTACAATTTTTTAGTATTAAAAACCTAAATAATTGAACTAAAATAATTAAATATTTAATAAAAAAAAGTAAAAATTCAGTCCTTTCAATAAATTGTAATTTTATCCAAACATTTCAAAATAAATTAATTTACCTTAATTCCCACATTTTTTACAATTGAGAATAGAATAATAAAAAGTCACTAAAAAAATTAGATTTTATGATAAATGATTGCATATTATTTAGTGTAATGTAATATATTCTCATTCACATAAATATGAGATTCACCCATAAATTCAGGTGGTCCCTTGTATTTACGAGTGTAAGGTGCATCTAATAATTTTACCAACAAATAATTTATAATTTATAATATACTCTATCCATTTTACAATAATAATCGTTTTAGGAAGAGTTTTTTTGTTTCAAATTATTTGTTATTTTAGGGATTCAATGCAGCATTTATTAGTTTTTTTCCAATTTTACTCTCATTCCCAACTCCAATATCTTATATGTTTTCTTTTATTTTGTGAAAGAAAAATAAGGATATATTTGTCCATTTCGATTAAAATCAAAGCTATTTAATAGCTTTTTTTAATATGTGTACATCCTCCTAAAACGACTCTTATTGTGAAACGGATGGCGTATATATAAAACAGATATAAACTTAGTTTGAGCTTGATATTTGATATATATTAAATATTTTTCAGTGTCAAATGGATGTCATCTCATGAGTTTAAATGCCAAGTAGATATAATTTATATATATAATTAAATGAATTAATTAAAGTGTCACATGTAATATATTTTAATTTATATATGAATATATATTTTGATATTTTTTTATTAAGTACTTAAGACATATATTTATTTGTGTCAATTTAAAAATAATATTTTTTACACATGACACTACTAACTTGAAAAGAATTTCAAATTATTTTATATAATTGTTTTATTTTTTATAATATTTATAAAAATTTTGACATATAATGGTATTATTTAAAAAAAAATAATATGATATGAGAACTTTATGTAAGATAAAATAAAAAGATAATAATAAACATATGATATTAAAATTATATAAAATATATAAGTCTATTAATAACCATATAAAAATGATAATTATTGTTTTAATAAATATAATTTTTTATACTATTTTAAGTAATATTAACACATATCAATAATTTCAATTATTTTATGTAAGAAAATAAGGAGTATATATCAATAATATTTCCATCAAACTATGAAGATATAATACATTATGATAATTCAAATAAAATCATCGTAGTAATTAAAAAATAAAAATACATAAATAATATAGCCTTTCAATTATTATCACTTGAAAAATTTTGTAATCTAAATTATAAACACAATTTTTATGATCATTATGGAAAACTAAATGTTTTACAAATATAATTATAATATGTTATCTATATAAATTAAAAATATTAATTTTGAATTTTAGCAAATATTATAATTTAACAAAATTTATGACCTAAATCACCAAATTATAACATATATTAATGATAAAAGACAAGATAAAACAAAATTATTATATGATAATTAATATTTTCAAATAATAACATATTTTCAAAGAGACATTATAATGATAATTCAAATAAATAATTATGATATTGAAAATATTAAATGAAAATATAAGAGTAATATAACTTTTCAATTATTATTGCTTGAAGAAATTTGATACCTAAACTATAAAAACAATTTTTATGATCATAATGACAATTAAATATATTACAAACATAATTATGATATTTAACCTAAATAAAATTAAAAATTTTCAATTTTGGCATAATTAAAAAAAATGCATAACATTTAATTTCAACAAGTGATTATAACATTTTAATAAAAATTTAAAGATAATACAATTTACTAATTTTTATTTTATTTTTAATTATTATCATTTGAAAATAGTTGTAACATAAACCATAAAGTAATTTTAATGATCATTATGACAAATTAATATATTTGAAACATATATAATTATGAGTTGTAACCTAAACAAAATTTAAATTTTCAATTATTATAATTATTATTAATTAATAATATTTGTAACTTAAATCACCTATTTATAACATACATTTATGGTTTTTCCTTTATATATATGTGTGTGTGTGTTTTTATGGGAAAGGAGGACATGACAAAGGAATAGGTATAATTTTTATATTCTTCAAAAAAAAAAAAAATGTTCTTGATAATAAAAATGTCAATTTTTCTTTTCTTGATTTTTAAATATTTTATCATATATTTTTATTCAATTATTTTTTTCTTCTATAACACAATATTTTTTTAATATATATTTTGTATGATTTTATATGTTTACAAGTGTTAAAATATAAATTGTAAAATATACACTTATATTAAGTAATTAATTTTAATTGAAAGCAAATTCCAATGTTATTGATGTAATAGAAGTCAAACCTCAAAATGTTAAAGATAATGTAAATCAAAGGACAGAGAACTGTTTCTTGATGTGCTGAAAAGAGTCTAACACAAATATCAAGCCCATTGTTAGAAGAACTCAATGAAATGAAAATCTACATATTAAAATACTTATGCAAGACGAAGCATGAGCGGAGCACAATGCTTCTTAGCGATTAAACATATACTATTACATATATAACAAAAAAAATTTTGAATTTTTAACAAAAGGGCTATGGCAAGATCTAAGGTAAACATAAAATACAATCTACATGCAATGACTATGTTATAATTTGTTCAAATAAAAAGAAAGAGAAAAATAAATATTTTATTAAAGAGTAGGTTATTAGACAATATAGTTTTTTAGTAGTTATTTACCCAAAATTGTGTATATTCCTAAGTTTTTTTTTTTTTTTTTAATATATATTTTTAAGACTTTTTTAGTGGTTGAAATTTGAAGATACAATCTTCTTTTCTCTTTGTTAATTCAAAAGATCATATTTTATATTTCTCATATTTATAGTTTGAAGTTTTTTACTATTTGCTTAGTGTAAAATTTATAAAAATTTGTCATATTTATTAAAATTATTTGTATTAAATTCATAGCAATCTTGTTGAGAAGAGAATACAAATATCATTTTTAGAAGATTGTTTATATATGTTTTAAACCTAAACACATTTTTTATAGTGTTTTTGATCTTGTATTTATTATTAATAGTTGGTTTTCATAGTGTTGTTGATCATTTTCATTATTATATTTTCTAATAGACTCTGCATGTATACATATGAAACGAAAATAAAAGCGAATATGTAAAGAAAAAGAGAAAGAATTTGCTGGTGTTGGAGTTTGGAGTCTCGAAACTTTGAAACTTCAAAGTAAAAACTTATATAAAGGAAAAACTTTAAAGTCCAAAATTTTACTTCTACACAACACCACATATAAATGAATAAATAAATAAAAAGGAGAAAAAAAAAAAAAGCATTATAGAGCTATTGGGAAACATTAAATTTCCAATGTTGTTAAAACCGGATCGGAAGTTGAATTGGTTTTTTTATCGGTTTACAGTTTGATCGATTTGATCGGTCGGTCTGACCGGTCTAATTTAATTTATCTGTCATTTTCTCTCTTTTTTTAAAATTTTTTTTTAGTCCAAAACGGTGTCGTTTTGAAAAAATTCGATTCGACTGGTCACCGATTTTTCTCTTTTTTTTAGTTCGAACCGATTTTTCTCGGTTCATAATTTATCCGGTTTTTTATGATTTAAAAACCAAACTAGTGATCGATTTCCGATTTAACCGGTCCCATTCGATTTTAACAACATGGTAAATTTCCATATGAAATCATCATTACATTTCAATTTTTAAAAAAATAAATATAGTGAAACATTAATATAGGTAATGAAAGAGAAAACTAAGGCTATAATCATGGAGAATAGAGGCTAATTATATGCTAAATGTCATTTTTATACATTATTACAATTATCATTAAAATTTACTTCCCTTGACCATGCATAATTTAAGGGAAAAAAATTATTCCTACACAAAATAATTTACAAGTCAACATATATTAATTAGTCCAAATATATTAATTAAATTTCTATATATTTAAAAAATTAGGGAAATTACATAAAAATACTCGGTGATTTCACGCTTATTTTAAATAGGAACTGTGATTTTTTTTTTTTCGTGACATTTAGTACCTTGAGGTTAACGCCATTTGACACATTAATATCAATTTACCTAACGCCGTCAAAATTACTGATGTGGAAATTAAAAATATTATATTTTTTCTACGTGACGCCCACGTGTCATATGATATAAAAAGAAAAAAGAAAAAAATACACTAAAATATCCTGTGATTTCACGCTTATTTTAAATGAGGGTTGTGGTATAATAAACATAAATATTAATTGCATATTAATATAATTAAAATAAATATTATAAATACTATTCAAATAAACATACATATTAATTACATATTAATATAATTTTAAAATTAATTTCAAATTTGTAAGTTACAATTGAATTTTCAAACAACAAAAATGTAACATAAATTTTATTCAATTAATACAATTTATTTTGTATTCCCGAAACTCACAAAGAGAAAAAGGTAGTGGAAAATAATCAGCACTTTTTATGTTCTTCGTATAAAAAAATTTTGATTTACATTTTAAAAAAGGAAAAAAAATTAAGATTAACAACAAAATGTCAAAAATCATGTTTCAACAATTCATCTTAGAGGAAATTTAAACCAATAAGGTGTTGTTGTTAGTCCAAATTCACAAGGTAAATTTTTTTACCTTAAGGCCTTTTTTGGAAGGTTTTTTTTTTTTTTTTTTTCAAGAGAAAGGAAAAGATAATCTTTAATCTATAGAAAAATGTCACACCCTAAATCTGAAGATGTGATGGTCCTACAACATAGATAAGTTTAAAACCACCGAAAACATGTAGAACTTACCATAACATAAGAGATCTTAAGTAAAATAAATCCATATCATTAACAACCATTTAAAACTATAAGATTCATACATCATCATTATACTATCTACATAGCAGCTACAATAGATTTAAACATATTAATTACATAATAAAAATTGTTCTTAGAAATTAATACATCTTAAATAGCTTTGAGGAGGAAGAATATTGAAGCTCAAATTTCCCTTTCTAAGACCTCTTCGACTCGACCCCCTGAAATCACAGACGAGTGGGTGAGCCGTAAACTCGATAAGTTAATAAAATGCATGAACATAAGGTATCCCTGGGTGAACAATAATATATATATACATGAGCATATCTGGATATCATGATTATTTAAAAGTTACAGGGGTACATGAATAATCAGTATGTGTTGAGAAGGATTATGTACCAAAGGGACTATCCATTAAGACAGAACAAAACTATAACCATCAAAGAAATATGGGCGGGACTGCATCGCTAACCTATAAGCCTTTGTAACCATCAGGGTAGTAGCTTCTCCTTGTACATATGCTTGGCCGAGCAAACGCCTAGGGTAATAAGCTCTCCCTAGATAGGACATTGATACTTTAACTCTACCAGTTGAGTCACTGGTGCACATGGTCTAATAAATTCTCCCCCATTAGCATAGGCATTCTGTCAAGCGTAGCTCAAACTTAGTACATGCTTAGTAGGATCATATCAATAAACAATCAGTTGGTCAAATGACCTCGTCTTTAATACAATCATGGTTTCCTCGGCCCAACAACCTTTCATAAATAATAAGATTTTATCAATAATATTGGTTTCAAGGCCGATCTCATCATCAAAAAAATAATAGTAATATGTTCATAAGAAAAATAGAAGCAATATAGAGTCAATATAAACAATTCATAACAAGTTATCATGCACCACACATTTTATAACTTACCTTAAGAAGAACCTTACTTAACTCTGATCTTTCTATAATACAAAACCTAACAAGGCTAAGCTCGTTCGGCTTACAGATTAACTCTTGATCTAGCTAACTCTTCGATGAATAGATTGCCTAGAACTTAAGATTTTCTCTAGAAAGTTTATAGCTCTCAGAGAAAGAGAATGGAGTTTGACTTTGAGAGAAAAGAAGAAAAAGAGAAGAAAAGACGTTATAAATCTCTGTACCTTACGTGTGTCAGTAAAGTACGAAGTTGCTTAAGGATGACATTATATTTATAGGTAATCATTTACATCCACCATAAGAAAAATATGCATCAAAAGTAACATATAATTATAGACTTACACTTGCCTGTTTACTTATCTTTGAGTCCTTTAGTTCACTTTGTATCTCTATATAGGTGTCCACCTGCCTCGATATTAAGCTATTCGCCTTGTCCTTCCTAATTCCGAGTTCGTCTTTGTCATCAAGCTTGCCCTTGACAAGTAGAATCTTTAAATAAACTTTTAACTTAACACTTCTTACTAGATGCTTGATATATTAACATTGTCCATACATATATTAAATAAAATTTAGACTCAAAGTATTACAAGTATCAAGAACTTGGGGTGTTACAAAAAATAAATAAAATGATTAATAAATATTTTGTGTTTGGAAGTTTAAGAGATAAAAAAAGATATTAGTTATTAAGGGTAAAATAGTATTATTAAAAAATTATTTTTAGTAATAAGTAAGAGAAATTTCTTATTCCCTCAATTTTGAAGAGAAAAAAAAATACAAGTTTAAGGGATAACTAATCCCTTAATATCCTTTCTTGTCCAAACTAATTAAACTTTCAAATAACGAATAACTCTTATCCCACCCCATTTTTCTTTCATTTTCTTTCTTATTCCAACTCTCAAAGAGGGCTAAGTATGTTAGCTATTATATTATGACAAAAATTTAATATTCATTTATAATTGTCTAATTTGTTATTAATGTCAATTAGTTTTCATCCAATAATCCATTTTTTTAATTAGTTTTTGTTATGAAAATAAACAAAAGTAAAGTAACAAGAACACAAGAATGAAAAAGGAAAAGAACTTTTGTATTACTATTTCTTGGTGTGTATAACAATGCTATGAGTATCTCTATTTATAGGGTAAAAATAACATAGGTTACAATATAATCAATTACAATAAACTCAAAAATATGTAATCTAATGTAATAAAGGATATGAGTTATAGAATTGTAAAGGTCATGAGTTATAGACATCCATTTTCTAATTTATTCATAACACTCCCCCTTGGATGTCTATCTTTGTAAAGAATATGCCTCATTAAAACCTTACTAGTAAAAATTCAGTGGGAAAAAAAACTAGTAAAAGAAAAAGAGTACAATATCTTTACATACAAATAGTACACTGCCTCATTAAAAACCTTACCAGGAAAACCCAATGGGACAAAACCTTTGGTTAAGGAAAAAAGAGTACAGTGCTAAACTCCCCATATTTGCAATATCACTGAAGATCTTTAAAACGACGCATTCCAATACTATGAACCAATTTCTTAAACGTGGCAGTAGATAATGCTTTAGTGAACAAATCTGTTTGATTATCACTTGAACGAATTTGTTGAATACTAATCTCATCATTCTTTTGAAGATCATGTGTAAAGAAGAATTTCGGTGAAATATGTTTTATTCTGTCTCCTTTAATATATCCTTCCTTTAATTGAGTAATACAAGCTGCGTTATCTTCATATATTGTTGTTGGGATTTCTTTATCCGAAGA
>CATKHJ010070604.1:0-11580 GCA_949750685.1 Vernicia montana | reverse complement strand
CCTTCTTTGATTAACACAACTCGCAATTTATTTGATAATTGAGAGTTAAACCCATCCGATCTGAAAGTAATTTATTTAGATTTGACTTAATTGATTTAAATTAATATAAATATAAAATTTGTTTTTGAAAAATTTTAAATTATTTTTTTTTAGAGAAGTTCAATATTATGAGTAACTCAACTCAGAACTCATATATCTATCTAAATTCAACTTGAAATTCTTTTTACAGAGCAACATGATACTTAATCTATTTGAAAAAAAAAAAAAAATTCTTAAGCTGATCCACCTTGAATTTGCTTGACCCAACCCATATGCTATCTTTATATATGATATTATTCCTTTTTTTTTTTATTTTTTTTATAATAATAGAGAAGAGAAAATTTAATATCAAATATCAGACACAGATTTAACCTCATTTTAGTGCTCTCTTAACTTTACCAACTTAAAATTTCTTATAAAAAAAAATACTCTAACAACAAAGGTTTTAAATTTTAATTAAAAAAGAAATTAATTTTAGGTCTTTGAAAGAAAAAAATATTTTATGACAAATAATTAAAAGACAAGAAAATTCTTATTTACATTAGGTGTATAGGCTTATTTCATATATAAAACCAATGAATGATGATAAATATTGGCAAATATGACTCTTTTATTTATTTTTTATTTAGTGAAAAGACACCGATACTCTTTTTTATTGCATTTATTATTATCTTATTGAATTGAGATATGCACCTAATATAGATAAGAATTTTCCAATAAGATATGGGATCTTCTATTATTCCATCATATAAGGATATTATTTGAGAAATTCTTCTATTATTCAATCAAATTATAAGAATTAATTTTAGATTTTTTTTTTTTTTTTTTTTAAGAAAGAAGTGTTAAAGTTACAATGTGAATTGGGCACACAATTATTGAGCTATGAAGCTTTACTTCTTTCCTTGATTATTACTCCTCCCCATTCCAAAATTTTTTTTTTACTATTCCTTTTTTTTTTTTTTAAATATCTCAAAATGTTTGTTTACTCTAAAAATAAATATAGATATTTATCCATTTTATTCTTATTAACTGAAAGGTGTAGTACTTGTATGTATTCTCAAAATTAATAAAAAAAAATATAGTAATAAATAAGTATAAATAAGAATATAAGTGAAAAAAATATAATAAAATTTATGAGTTAACAAGTAATTAATGATATTTTCTTAAATTGTAGGAGAAAAAAAAATGAATAATTTTTTTGAACGGAAAGAGTACAATTTAAAAATTAAGCTCTAAACTCAAAAAGCTGAATGTCAAATATATATATATATATATATATATTTTCCAAAATGTAAAATATTCATGTTAACTATCTTCCGATGTGTTTAACTAACTTTGCAACATAACTAAAGAATGAGTCTTTGATTTGAGAAATTATTCAGTGTATTTGATACACATAAAATGATGCACCTTCCAGTTATATTTAGATGGTTATTATTCTTATTTATGGAAAATGATTCTCACTTGAACGTGAGACAGGTTGTACTATTTTCGCAGGGCTTATCTATGTGATTCGCTATGCTTACTTGTTTCTATATGATAACTAGATTATAATCCTCGTCGTGCTTTCGAATTTTTAATACCCAATTCTAATAATAATTATTAGAGTTTAATTAAATATGCATATAAGACTCTAAATTAAATTTAAATTTTAGAACACATAAATATATCATACAATATCTATTTAGATAATAAAAAAAAATTGTTAACTGATATATAATCAGTATTAAATAATAGATTTAAAGTTGTGGACATTTATAAACTAACAACAATATTAAAGATAAATATAAAGATACAATAATAAAATGTATTGTCAAACTTGTTAGCACTATTCTAATAAACCCATTTTTAATGTTATTTTAATTTAATTATATGTAAACACATAGCAACATTATACATGTATATAAATCATTAATGAAATAATAGTGTAACTAATTATAAAAACAACCTCATAATAATAATTAACACTTAATATGTATTGTAAATCTGATAAGAAAAAATTTAATTTTGTAAATATTCATAGTTTTGAAGACATATCAAAGAAATTTGTATGCATATTTAAAAATTTAAAGAAATAAAACTACTTATAAAATTACTTATTTGAGAAAACAAATTAACATCTATCGCAAAAATAAAAAATTACTCATAATCAATGATATTACTTGAAATTCATAAATTATTATGTCATAATTATAATAATAACATAAATAAATAATTTTTATTTTTTAAGTTTTCAATTTTATTTTAATTTCAATTTCACTTATTAAATAATATAACTATATAATTAAATAATTTAATTGTAAATACCAAATTATGCAATTTAATCGTATAAAAATATTAGCAGAAAGAGACAAACCACTATTGAATTTCATTAATCCATATGTGTTATAAAAAATTGAATTAAACCCACTAAAATTTATAATTAATTATAATATAATTAATACTAAAAATAGAATTTCGGACTAATAACAATTCAATTTGTAATATTTATTATTCAAATCATTTCATTAAAAAATTATTGTTCCGTGTAAGTTACTTTCCATTCTTAGCTAATTATAATGAATGACACTCTCCAAAAGTCACTTTCACTTCTTTAACAGTCAATGTCAAGATATTAGTACCTGATCCAAAATTATCTTTTTGCATGTGGAAGAAAAAAAATTGTAGTAGGAAGGTAGTGAGTCACCCTCTACATAGAGACCATTTATTGTTCAAAGAGAGCAAAAGAGCAGGGGTGACAATTTTTTCTGTCTCGTTGAGTATTCGTCTCGCACGATCTTATTATCTGTCTTGTTTAGTAAATGAGACAAATGAATTTTTTATTATTTATACTCAAGTCGAAGGTTCGGGTAATGTATAATCCGATCCGAACCCAAACCGATTATATATATCATATATATTTTATTTTTTAAATATTATATATATTTTATTTTTATTTTTTAAAAATTTATAATTTAATTTTTATGTGAAATATATATATATATATATATATATATATATATATATATATATATATATATATATATATATATATATAAAATAAAATAAAAAAATTTTCAAAAAAAAAAAAATAAATATAAATGGGTATACCCGCCTCGCTCCAAAACGAGAAAGATATTTTATTTTTTAAGCGGATCGAATTCAAATTTTATAAAACACACCCCATACTCAACTTGTTGCTATCCCTAGCAAAGAGCGATGGGACTTAGGCTCAAAGTGAGAAATGCACACGCAAAGGAAACGAGGTCGTAATACTAAAGAGGGACTTTGTGAGGGACAAAATGAGGAGGACACTGTTCCAGTGAACAGTGCTTATTGCCCGGTTTTAATGCATTTATTAGACAGTAATCCTCGCATTACTTCGGGTGCATTAGTTTTACTAATCAATTCTAATAATAAATATTACTTTTAATTAAATATGCATATATAACTCAAAATTAAATTCAAAATTTAAAACGTATAAATATATTATATAATAGCAGTTTAGATAATAAAAAAAAAAAAATCAGTTAACGGATATATAATAAGCATTAAACAATAGATTTAAAGTTATGCATATTTATAAAGTTAACAATAATAATATAGATAAAGATGAAAATGCAATAATAAAACATAATGTAAAATTTGTTCAACATAAGTGTCTATTGTTATTCAAAAGTAAAAAACCATAGTCATAGTTTGCTCAAATACAAAACAAGAAGAAAAATTTATTGCACGAAACCACCAGGTAGCTTGAAATAAGGAAAAAAATCAATCAATATTTAAAATAACAAATACAATAACATAGTCACTATGTCAGCATCTAGTTTCATTGATACCTTAAATGCATTATTGCAAACTCATCGCTCAACATTTGGCTTTTTAGATAAAGATGTGCCCGGTCTACAGCAATATAAATGCAATTAATACGGTATTGCAATAGATGAAAATTAATTATACATAAAAATTAGTTTGCACCTTATGCACAGTTTCTTGATCGGTGATTCTTCTGAAAATATTTCTGATTGTATTTCAGCATTTGAGAGTATAGAAATTGTAATTTCTAATGGACGCGGAGGTGAATCATTATCAGGCACAGATCATCTGCAACCAATTGATCACAATTATCCTTGATAAGCAGCTTTCTCCCTTTTTCCAAAGGGCTTCTCATTAATATTGGACTTGTGGAACATGACTTCCCAATTACTTTGCTTTTAAAGGCTGGTGACCTTTTAGCTATAAAAATATAAGTAACTTTAAAAGTTAATTTATATGGGTTTTCAATCCTTTTGCTAATGACAACCTAAATTTTTTTTTTCCAACTCGAATATCTTAGTTATCAATGTTGGCAGAGAAAATTTATCCTTAGACCATAAACTAAATTACTTTCTAGCAATCCAACCAACTCAGCTGCTAAACGACCGAAAATAATGAAAATTGTTGATCCTATTGTGTCATAAACAGTGGCATTCGACTTATACCTGAAAAATAATTAATAAATAAATCAATGCAAACTAAATATATCATCCTATTAAATGAAAAATTAAATAACATAATATACCAATAAGTAGGAGGGTCTTTCAAAACACCACAATTATTGCACCATATTTGCTCATTGTGGCTTTGAAGGTTACTCTTACATTGACGGCACACTTTGTACCACCAACTATTAGAGGATTTAACGTTTTTTATCATTGCTTTGCATGTAAATTTTATATTCTGCAACACTAGTTTTAAAAATAAAATCATACATGCATAAATTGCACGTATTTTTAAAATAAAAATACAAAACTATTATAAAAAAAATACTTTATCGGTGTGGATGTCAATGGCTAAAAGTTGTGCAATTGACTTCCTATTCGCATTCATCTCTAATTCAATACCTCTAGCAGGCTCTCTCAACTTGTAGACGAACAATTTTTTCAGTTGTTGGATCCGTCCTACAACAATACAGATTAAGCACGCGAGAAAAGATAAAATATATATAAATTAATTATACCTTTGTTTAAACTTCTATGCCTCTCGTAAAACCAAATTGACAAATGTCTTTGTTCTTGATGAACTATTAATAGTCACATCCTTTATATAGGAACAATGCCCATCTACACACTTTTAAATATCTGTAAACATATAGCAACATTATATATGTATATAAATCATTAATTAAATAATAGTGTAATTAATCATAAAAGAAACCTCATAATAATAATTAACACTTAATATGTATTGTAAATCTGATAAGAAAAAATGTAATTTTATAAGTATTTATAGTTTTGAAGAAATATTAAAGGAATTTATATGCATATTTAAAAATTTAAAGAAATAAAACTACTTATAAAATTACTTATTTGAGAAAATAAATTATTATCTATGACAAAAATAAAAAATTACTCATAATCAATAATATTACTTGAAATTCATAAATTATATAATAATAATAATAATAACATAAATAAATAATTTTTACTTTTCAAGTTTTAAGATTTATTTTAATTTTAATTTTAATTGTAAAATGATATAACTATACAATTAAATGGTTTAATCATAGATGTCAAATTATATAATTTAATCATATAAAAATATTAACAGAAAGAGACAAATTATATGTCTATTTTTAAATTTCTTTTCACCATTGAATTTCACTAATTCATGTGTTATAAAAATTTGAGTTAAACCCATTAAAATTTATAATTAATTATAATATAATTAATACTAAAAATAAAATTTCAGATCAATAACAATTCAATTATTAACATTTATTATTCGAATTATTTTATTAAAAATTACTTTCAAAGTTTATTGTTGATCCAAAATTATCTTTTTGCATGTGAAAGAAAAAAAAAATTATAGTAGGACGGTGGTGGGCCACTCTCCACATGCCTTTGTTTTTCTTTTCCATGATAAGTTACAAAGAGACCATGGACAAAAATGAAGGCAAAGATTAGGACTGGGCACAGTTCGGGAGAATTCGGAAATTTGAAAATTTTCAGAATCGAACTGAATTTCGGAGATTTTTAAAATGAAATTTTCGGAACCGAATCCTAAGGAAAAATCTCCGTACCAAACCGTTCCGATTTTTCAAGACGGTTCGAAACGGAGATTTGGGTCTAATGGGACGGTTCGGTACGGAACGGGACAAAATGAAGATTCGAATTTTTTTTTATTTTTAAATAATTAAAAATTAAATTTTATTTATACATTATTCAATTTCATTAAATGTGTTATTAATTCAATATCAAAATGTGTATATATATATATTGCAACTACTAATTTGAAAATGAAATTTTATAATTAATAAAAATGAAATTTTACTTATACATTATTAAATTTCTTTAAATGTGTTGCTAATTCAATATCAATGTGTGTGTGCATATTATACATTAATCAATTTCATTAAATGTGTTATTAATTCAATATCAAAATGTGTGTATATATATATATATTGCAACTACTAATTTGAAAATAAAATTTTATAATTAATAAAAATTAAATTTTACTTATACATTATTAAATTTCTTTAAATGTGTTGCTAATTCATTATCAATGTGTGTGTGTATATATATATATAAACACACATTTAAGAAAATTCAATGTGTATATATATATATAAACTCTTTAAATCGGTTCTAGTTTCGGTTCTTCGGTTCGGTATGGTTCGGTACGGTTCTCGGTATGGATAACTATTAATCTCCAAAACCGTACAAAAAAAAAAAATCGGGACGGTTCGGTTCGAAAAAAGTCAAACGGTCAACGGATATTTTTTGGTTCTGGATATTATCGGTTCGAATTTTTGGTACGATTCGGTATCTCCGAGTCCCGTGCTCAGCCATAGCAAAGAGGCAAAAAGTGGGGGCATATAGGGAATAAAATTTTTTGGAGTATACAAAACGGTGCGGTATTCTTTATTGAGTTACAGGAAAGTAGGGGCACAAAAGTAATTTTAGTGGCATGAGCACTGTCTCAATGAATAGTGCCCATCTACTACCCACTTTTAATGTTAGGGAGAACGTGCATTTTAGCCCCCTAATATTTACCCCGTGTCTTACATATGCCCTTAAACTAATTTTTGGCTCAAATATATTTTAAAACACAAAAAGACTGTAATATTTGCCCTTGTATAAATGGAAGAAATGAATGGCAAAAGTAGCCATTCATAACAGCTGATGTGGCAAAGACTGAGACCCACAACCAAACAATAAGATTAAAAATTGTATTTCTTCATGTTTATCTATTTCCTTTGTATTCAATTATCTCTTTATCTAACTTATCTTCATAATAACCAAAACTCACAATATGAAATCTAAAATTGGAAAGAGGAAGAAAAGGGTTTGTAGAATTGAACTAAGAATTAGAATCGCGTGATGGCTTCTTCTTCGTCTTCCTCTTCTTCAACGTCAGATGTAAGAAGGAGATCAAATATTGAACTCCAATACGACAGACCCACCAGATACTGCAAATGTCGAGTTCGTGGATATAAAGTAAAGGCTCCATAATGGACTTCTTGGACAGTTAAAAATCCTGGTCGAAGGTTTTATGGATGCCCAAATTATCAAGTAAGTATTGTTTGTTCTCTTTATATAGTGGGTTCATGAATTTGAGAAATTTGAGACACAACCTTGCATTATTTTTTGTTGGAGTTGCAGGTTAAGAGCTGTGGGTATTTTGAGTGGCATGATGAAGCTGTAAGTGGTAGGGTTAGAGAAGTAATGAATTACTTGAATATGGAGAAAAATATCTTATTGGCAGAAAATAGACAATTAAAGGCAGCCAGTAATTTTGATGTTGCTACTGATATTGATGAGCTATGGTATGAGCTGAGATGCTTGAAGAACTCTAATGTGATAGAGTGTGAAAAGTTGAAGAAAAGGATATGTAATTGCCATGATTCCCTGGATTGTATTACTATGTGTATTAGTGTTATTTTAGTTTGTAAAGTTTATGCCCAGTAGTTCCATTTGGGATTTTGTGAGTTTGTTTGGAATTATAATGAGTAATTTTGCTAGATTGTACTCATTATGTGTAAGCACATTAAATGAAATTTGCTGGATTGTATTGCTGAATTTTAGTATAATTTTATTTAGCAATTGAAGTTGTGTTCATTATGTGTAATGGATTGTTGTGATTTTGTCTAGTTAGATATTAATTAGATTTAAAACATACTCTCTACTGTAAATTCATATTACTTCAACAAAAAGATGTTTACAATTCAGAAATGAGCTCAACAAAAAGAATCCTTACAAAATAGAATATTGTAAATAGCTATCCTATTTAATAGTTACATCATAATTGAGTCTGTAAATTCATATTCTTCAACAAAATCATGTTTACAATCCATAAATGAGCTCAACAAAAAGGATGCTTACAAAATAGAATGTTGTAAATAGCTATCCTATTTAATAGTTACATCATAATTAAGCTCAACAAAAGTATTCAAAATCAGAGAGAGTTTCCCATGCTAGACAAAAAATAGATTGCATAGGGTATCTTAGTTCCTGTGAAACTTGATTCAAGAAATGAAATTTAGTTTCTAAGGAACTAATACTTGAAATTGCAATATTCTTCAATCTTCCAAGGTAGATGTTGTACTGCCACTCTGCATGTGTCTATGAAACATTTGATCTCTTTGAGATTCCAACTGCCTTGCAGTAATGGCAAGACCTCCTTTCCACTGCAATCCTGTAGGTTTAAATGGCAGGTTGTGAACCCTCAATTTTATACCCTTAAGATGCTGCTGCAAATTGACACCTGCTAAATTTCTTGTGCTACGCAGAGCCGGTACAGAGGTCCCGCTAGCCGGTTAGTGAATAGGGGTCAAGGGGGCAGCGCCTCCTAAAAAAAATAGATTTTCAAGCATAATATTACAAGGAGACTAACACTTTTCCGACCATGATTGGACTTTTTGTACCAGACAATACTTTTCCAAAATTGATAGAATTTTCACCAAAACTGACTGTCAAAATATCCGATAATTAATTTCAGATCCACCGTCACTGACCAGTAATTTTTCAAATTTCAGAATTCCCCAGAAACTGATCCAAAACTCCCGAAAAAACCTAAAAACCAAACCGAAGGGCGAGCAACTCAAAAATCTGGCCATCTCGTGGACGTCCGCGAGACTGGTAGGCACGTTTGCAGACGCACCGCTGTGACTTACGGAAGCCGCGAGTCACCTGGCGCGTCCGCACTAACGTGCCTGCTGCGCATTAGTGCAGACACGTCAGCACAGGTCTGACGCATTTGACTTGTCCGCCAAGTGGGCTAGCGGAGCCGCCAGCTCTCCTTGCGGACGTCCGCGAGCGCTACTCACGGACGCACGTCTCGTGACGTGTCCCTTTTTTAGTGATTTTTTTATTTTACCCCTCATTTTTTCTACTTTTCAAACCCCTTTTGGTCTTTTCCACCCCCATCTGCTTGTATAAATACTCTCCCTCCATTCCCTTTCAAATCACACCTTCAGCATTTGTTGATTTGCTATCCACTTGCTCCCTCTCTCTCTCTCTCTATAATTAGTTTTCTTACTCATTTTGAGTAATCCCAATTAGTTAATTAATTAAAAATTAATTTTAATTAATTAATTAATTTTTTGAATTAGTCTCCAGCCACTTTAAATTAGTTAATTAATTAAAAATTAATTTTAATTAATTTTCCAATTAGTGTTCACCAAACTTGATTAATTAATCCTTTTAATTAATCACTTTAATTAATTAATTGAAATTGGGTAATTAAGCAATCAAAAGTAATTTTCTAAAATCAACCTTATTTTATGAAACGGAACTTCGATCCGGCAAAACCACTCTCCCACTACTCAAACCCAAAAGGAAGGTATAATCTCTTACCCTCACTCAAACCCCAAACAAAACCAAACCAATCAAATTTGACCGATCCTTAAACCCCCTCCACTTCACTGCGTAATGAACTACGTGGGTTTTGATCCCCATTTAATGAGATATGTAGGTAAGTTTGAAATCTAAATCCAAGTTTCAAATCTAAATCCCAATCAATCCCCTTCCCCTTTTATTTTTTTATGTAAAATGTCAATTTATACTTTCTTTGTAAATTTCAATTAAAGCATCTATTTATTTAATTATTTTGGAGTAAAGGAGTGATTCTGTAATTTCTCTAGTACTTATAAGAGATAGAGGAAATACTCTCCTTTACTTGTGGATGTTTAAATACTTGCTATTTATTTTTTCATATATTTCATAATTATGCCATGCTCATGCATTATAAATTTTCATTAATACTTATCATTCATGAAATTAATTTTCAAAAGTCAAATTAAATTTAAGAGCCAAATCAAAATTATTTAAAACCAAAAACCTAATCCCCGAGCTCAACTTGGTTCGAAGATTAGTGATTTTATCCTTGGGTAAATTAATCTAAGATTAATAAATTGGAGTCAAAATGAGTTTTTTCTTAATTTTCTCATGTAAATAAATTAGGGTGGCGACTCCCGAATCCTTTTCAAAAATTAAATTAATTTTCCGAGGCGATAGCCTCTTCCAATCGTGAGCACCGAAACTCGTACCTAACCTCCCTTAAAAATTACTTAGCCTTTCCTTAAGGCATTTTCCAAGCGAGGGGAGGGGCGTTTGGGCGAGGCCTCATACAGGTCTGTGGGTGTTCTCACTTGGGCGCCTTCTCTATAGAAGTTAATAGTCCTTGTGATGTTAATTGTACATTTGACAGGTTTCTTTTTCCTCAAAGATCTCTCACATGGTATTGGGGACCTGGTCTGTTCATAAGGATTGACAACCATATGAGATAAACCTTCTTCAATGATAGTTTGAGATGACATTTCAAGCTGTACATACAATGCAATAGTAATATACATTCAGGTACAATGGGACAGAATTTGAATCATTCAAATGAAAAGTATTCAGAAATAAAACTTGAAGGCCTGAAATGCATGAATATTAACAAGGCTAACTAATATCAACAATATAAGATTGAAACTCAATGTGAATAAAAAGCAAGCAAGAGAAGCTAAATTATCACATTAAAATCCAATAATAACAAATATACAACTCATTAAAATAACTAATTAATTCTCATAGAAATAATTTGCATTTGACAATTAAAACTCACATTAAATACTGTTTTGCCAGAATTGATGTCAATGAAGCAACCAAATCCTGTTGCATTTGTAGGTCTGGAGGTTTGTGATGATTGTGTGCTAGCATAAAGGACTTCACTTATTATATTTGATTGTGTGCTAGCACCTACCTGTATGCTGCCACCACCTGGCTCTCTAGGACAATCTCTATGTGGTACCTGAAATAGAAACAACATTTCTATAATGCTAACTATTCATAATATTGTGAACCCTTAATTTTGCACCCTCCGGTATGCATTTGGACCTTAAAGGCACCTAGGCTCGGTAAATAGACCTCCGGAAGCCAAATCGCCAAAGATCGCCAATGTAACACCCCAAGGAAATGTTAGATTACCAGAAATCTAGAAATTAGGAAATTAAGAATAGTATAGAATTATGTGATGAGAAATTAAGGTATTGGTTAGTAATCGCGAAATCGGTAGAATAATAACTTGTAGTATTTTTTT
>CATKHJ010070525.1:0-10355 GCA_949750685.1 Vernicia montana | reverse complement strand
ATTCAAAGAATTGTCTTGTTTGTTTCTTAGGCACTTCAAACTCGAGGTCGAGTTTTTTCCGACAAGGGGAGAATGATGGGGAATAGGAACACAAAGAAATTCAAATTTAAAGGTTCAAGCTTAAAATTATGGTCGCCATTTAATATGGGCATTATTGGGGAAATTATAGAATATTTACTAGTCTTTTTTTAGTTAAATTCATGTGTCTAGCTAAATAAATAAACGGCTGATCTGTTATTTTAAATCAGGGGGTATTTCTGTAATTTCCAGCATTGCTGGAACCATTGTTAAATTTTGTTATTTTAGTAGTTTTTATTCAGTCTGATTTAGGAGTCCTAGTAAATTAGTATTTCCTAGTTAGTTTATAATTGTCCTAGAGTCCTAGTTTAGGATTCCTAATCCAAGTATGATTAGGATTAGTTTCAAGTCTATAAATACCTAGACTTGTATCAATTGTTATTCAGTTTTCAGATTCAATAAAAATAATTTTCCTGCAAATTATTGCCAAGAATTGTGTGACTCAATTCACCCTAGGTGCTGACTCCTAGGTCTTTTAAGTGCCGGCACTTAGAAGTTTTTTTTTCCTATTTTCTTTTCCTTTAATTCAGATCTGAATTCCTGCGGAATCAGACCTGGAACTCAATTTAAAATCCTCAAGCTAAGTTGCCTAAGCTGTCCTACATCAACATGTGATCTCACGGATCCCCAAATCAGGCCAATAGTCAGAACTTTTGTATTGTTAAAGTCATGTCACAATAAATACCCTAGCTTCAGTTAAATTACTACAAGCAATAAATCATATATAAACTGAAATTGATGAAATTTAAGACCAAGCATGTCAATGAACAATGATGCTTTTTGAGAAGCGTAGATATACATTATGATTTACCACCCTGAAGTAAGTGCTTGACTAGTCTGGTTTGGTCATATTCCTTATGTCCTGTTCTTGTATTCAAAATATGGAACTGGTTATCCCTTCATGTTTAACTACCCTGTTATACTAGCTAGCTATTAAAACAAACGACATAAAGAATAAAATGCAACCTAGTTCTTTTCATGGAAAATATAACAAAATTGTAATCTCATTCTCATTTTTCATAGAAAAAAAAATTATCAACACACACACAGGCAGAAAGTGAGAGAGAGTAACTCTTGGCATTCATTCATTTAAAGAATATGCTTACCTATTATGCTATCATTTCAAGCTAGTTAATTAAAAAAGATTCATTTATTTGTTTGTACGTTTATTTGAACAATCAATTGGTCTAGGGTAAAGATATAAATAAAAATGATAGGATTGATGCACAATAATCACAAGGTGACCAAACATTCAAAAGAAAATTAGGTGATTACTTCTCTCCTATTGGAACTCGATGAAGGACAATGGTCCCATGTCAATTAGATATAAAGCACAGGGGCAGTAGTTAAAGATTATTAAATTTTAGGTTGGAAGGGGGATGGACTACTTGATCAGGTTGGGTACAAGTACTGCACCATAAAATTTCAAGTGCAGAGGAGGATAATGGTGGTTCCACTAATCAAATTATAAATTGCATTTACCCATCTATGAATTACATTTATTGAACAGCCTGTGTCTAGAAAATAGCTTCTTGTTATAATGCTATCATCTTATTCCATCTTTGGGCATTAAATTAGTCCAGCACACAAACACAGTGCATGACCCTTTTAACAACTTTTTCTGAAATAAAAAATCTTCAAAAATGTTGAAAGTGCTTTAGGACATACAGTTTGTTGAGCATCTTTTATACCCTCAGCAGCAAATGCAACTTGATCAAGGTTGAATGTCTGGTTGTAAAGCATGTCCCGCTGTCCTTCATACCTGTCCAATAGATTATGCATTTTACAAATGGAAGAAATCAAAAACATAAAAACAAGCCATATAATATCATTCTAGCTGTAGAATATGAGAAATTAATTACTTCTATTCCATCCAACAACATAACACAAACTTAAGTTGACCAATTACATAGTTAAATCTTATCTGCAGACATTTAATTAAAACTGAATTTTCATAGTGGTTTTCATTTTATTGTTCCAATTGGGTTACATAGTTAAATCTTATCTGCAGACATGTAATTAAAACTGAATTTCCATAGTGGTCATGAAAGTTCTATTGTTCCAATTGGGCCCCACTGACACCAACATTAGACAAACAAGCGAAAGAAAGGCTGACATGGAGCAATTTGCATCCTACTAAGCCATCAAACAGGCCACGTACTGTAACATCCCAAGATTTCGTTAGATCACTAGAAACTTAAAAATTAGGAAATTAGGAATTTAAAGAATTATGTGGAGTGCAATTAAGAAAATCGGGTTAGTATACGCGATATCGGTAAGATAGTGACTTGTAGGATTTTTCGAAAATTTTAACTTAAGTAAAATTACTATAAACCTATCTAAAAATAATATTAGAAACCTAAATTATAGATTAAAAATAATTGTGGACTTGAATTAGGAAATGTAGAGAAACTTTGATTAAAAAGGGGGCAAAATTATAATTATCCCTAAAAAGATAATTATTACCATTTGCCTAAGTTAAAAAAAAAAATTAATAAATATAGGTGGCAAATGGATCCGGCCATGATGAAGAATTAAGGGTAAAAATGTTGTCCAAAATAACTAGGAAGAAAAAAAAATCAAAAACAAAAAAAAATATATAAAAGGAAGTGGAATGGAAGATATGCTCATATTGTCTTCATTTCTACAAAAATTGGAGCTAAGGGAAAAGAGAGAGAGAGAACAAGAAAGAAGGAGAATAAAGAAGAAGAAGAAGGAAGTAAGGAAGTTTCAAGATAAGACCATAAATTAATTCAAGTCTTTACATCTATATATCCATGTGTGTTGTGTGATGGTGTTGGTTATGGTATATTGTTGATTGAGTGACTATGGTTAGTTGATGTGTGATGGAGAAATAAGATTTTGTAATTGAGAAAAGATAAATTGATGAGGGAAAAAGACTTAACTAAGATAGTTTTGGGTGAAAAGAAGTAAAGAATGAAAGAATTAAATGAAAAAAGTAAGAAATTAAAGGAGACAGATTTAAGGTTTAGGAAGTCCTGGAACTTGAGAGAGAAAATAGAATCAATTGGAGCAAGAATTTGAGGAAGGTCAAAACATAAAAAGTGTAGCTTGATATTTTTAGTTTATTTCACTAGAAGGAAGTTTAAGCCAATTCTTACTAGTTTTGAAGATATGGGAAGGATAAGAAAACTGCATCCTGCAGACCTACCCTGAAAATCCATAAAGTATGTGGTCAGTTTTGAGTATCTTAAGATCGGAATTCAAAGATTGTTAAAACATAAGAAATGGACCTTGATATGTAATTTAGATAATGTAAAAATTTCAGAACCTAAATCCAAGTATGTTGGAAGATATATGGAAATTACTAAGCTGTAATAGGGTATTTGGATTGGCAGAAATTCCTGATAATAACCCTTAGGTTGGACAACCTTTGAGGCCGAACTAAGTTAAGGTCAAAACTAATTAAAAATAGCCTTATGAGTCTAGTTTCCTTGAAAAAAAGAATTACCTCAAATGGAGTTTTGCAGCTTGAGTTATAGCCAAAAGAATACACTGAACTTCTGTAAAACCTAGGATCCAGAAATTTGGAGAATTCTGAAAGCAACTTTGGGAAAATTAAATTTAGGAGAATGTATTAGGAATTTCCAAATTTGAAATTAAATCAATGGGAGTCTAGATTATTATAAAAATAGTAATTATGAACTAATCTTTAAAATTAATAATTAAATAAATGCAATTATATGAAATTAACTTTTATGTAAATATTTTGTAATTTGTAGAAAGAGAAGAGGAACTGGAAGAGAGTGAATTTGGTGACAAAAGCATTAAGAAAGAATATCAATATTTTGGAGCTTAATTAGAAAGGTGAGTATATATTAAATTTCCTAGCACATATCCATTTCATTGTGTATATGTGATTTGTATTTGTTCATATGACTTTGAATTTGATAATTCGCTTTTGTGACTTTGAACCTTAATTGATCCTCTATATATGAATTGTTCTGTTGGACTTGAACCCTAACTTAAGCCAAAAAGCAGAAATTCCCTTCTTTCGGTGAGGAGATCACCGAACTCTGTGCACAGTGACTTGTACCTTGCTAGGAAGTATTTGAAAGCCCTAGCCACAAGATCTAGCTAACCTTGTGTATAATTATCATTGGAAATCTGTGGTTCCACAGTACTATTTTAATTGGGAATGTGACTAAGTTTACATTAATTGGTAATAATTTCTGCTAAACCTTCAGTTGAATTGATTTGGAAATTCGTTAACCGATTATCGTGATATTCCGTTGATCCAAATATTATATTCATACACCTAAAATGTTGTGTTAGGTTATTTATTATATATATTCACTGAGATTTGTATCTCACCCCTTTTCCCCTATTTTTTTTCAGGTTAGTGGATTTACAGCGCAAGTATCCTTCTTCACTTGCCGCTAGGGTTTTAGCCGATATTTTGTACTGGTTATGTGATGGTTATATAAATATAATACAGAAGTGTATAACAGTAGGAATTTGTAAATGTGATAATATGTGATGATGTACAATGCTATTATCTAGTAACTCCATGATATATAATCAATCATAAATCTGATATGGTGTATGAATATAGACGACTGAACAAAATATAATAAATTAAATTAGTAAAGTATAATGGTGATTGAGAGCTAGCTTATGCTTTAAATGGAGTTGAAGATATAAAGTGGTAATATTGGGAGTGTTCTATTTTTCTTACAGATTTGATCTTGGGGAGTTGTGAATGTACTGCTGGTATACCGCCGGAGTTGCATTGATATTCTAAAAAGAGTTGGGTTCTACGGGTTTTCGGTGGTGTATACCTACCCATGCCCTAAGACCGTCCATCCCAAAAGTGGGATGTGACACGTACATTCTCCCAATCTCTCTTGTTGGTAAACCAAGCATCTTCAAAATACCTTTTATTTCTTCATTCTTGTCATTATCAGCATCATCAACTTTGCCTGCCTTTCTCAACTAAATTTTTAGCTCCCTCTACCTTTTAGGTTCAAAAGAATTCCCCTAAGAACTCAAAAAATCTAAAAACGCAGCCAACAATGAATACAGATCAATAAACAAAGAAATCAAATTTCTAAATGTCTAGCTTCCCCAACTAAAAAATCAACTTCAATCCATCTCCTCATACATTTCTAGATCAGTCTACTCATATTTTCCATTTTATTTTGTTAGATGATTTTTTTTTTCTTGGGGTGGATTTTTTTTTTTCTTGGGGTGGGAGAAATTGGGCAATCATTAGCATGACCTTCATATTAGAATTCCAGAGGACAGAATATCAAATGGCAGATAGGTAGAGAAGCACATCCTGTTTTTGCACATGTTGGGGTGCTAATATCAAACAAGTTTTAAATCCCTCATAAAGATGAACCCTAGACTTGTTTTGAAAGTTGTTAATATGTAATGAATGCTTTGGGATTAGCCATGGTGATTAGCCTTGCAACAAGAGATAGAGAATATGGTTAAAAGGAGGGTTAGAAAAGAGAAAAGATTTAGAATTACACAGTGTTGACAGAGAAAAGACGAGAGAGAGTGAGAGATCAGTTAATTTCAAGAATATTGAGAGAGAGGCTCCCTAAGGTGGGAGAGTTAGTGGCTCAATGACTTGGTGAGAACTACAAGGATTGCAACTTACTTTTAACTCTCATAATTGACTAGGATGCTAAATCAGCTTTCCAATAGGTCTTGTGACAGATTCTGATGCAGAGAGTTGAGTCCATTGTAACAAATTGTTACAATTGGGACAAATTGAACTTCCAACAAATAACAAGTTTGGCGATCACTCATATATAACATTATCTACAAGCATGGTTACTTTAATTCATTAACTTAACAAAAGATACAAAAACGAGAACATCAGTACCAATTGGTATCTCTTGTTTTGAGTTCCACACTAAAGATGACAAATGCCATATAATGTTCAGATTAATGTACATTTCTATGTAAAGGGTGTCCCAAGGCTCTCCTTCTTTGCAAGATTTGAAGGAAGGTCATCTATCGTATGAAGTAGGGGGTGTTCATGGGTTGGATCAGTTGGGTAACTTGGGTTAAAGGGCACGTCCCAATATCCAAACCAAATGTCTCAATTTATATAATTACTCAAGCCAACCCCAATATATGAAGTAGAATAACAAACATAATCAAGTTGGTTTGTTATTGGGTTCAGGTTGTAAAACAAAATTCGAAGCAGCCAAATTCATCTAGAGTATCAAATTGAAGAAATTTGTTGCAATGCAAAACTAACCCAATGATGATCAAGTCAATTTAGTAAAACAAAACTAAATATCCATAAATTTCAAAAATAAGGTGCAATTGTTTATGTTGTGGTTTTTGGTCTTTTGCCTTTTAATGTTAAAAAAACGAAAAATATATTTGGTACAACTGTGGCTTTTTTTTTTTCACTTTTCCCAAAAGCATTTTAAAATTTAAAAACAAAAATGCTGAATCAAGAAACTATGTTTTATAGTTTCCAGTTTGTTTTTTCATTTCTTGTTGTATCTCTATCTCTTTCCCATTAAATCATTCACCCTTTATATGATCACCAATTTCCACCCTCTCTCTCACCATTTTCATGAGATCTCTTCCATCAGTTGCCAAGAGTCATGAAACTATCTTCTATCAACAGCAAGTCATGCATCTGTCTTCACATATTTATACCAAATATAGTCATAAAATAGCACAAAGGTGTTCTTTTTGTTTGGTCTTTCTCATTATATTATTGCTATTAATTCAGTAATTTTTGGAGTTTTGATTTTATTTTCTCTCTCTAAAGCTTCTAATAGATTGGAGAATGCAGTCTAGAGATTTGGCCGATAAGCTTTTGTTGGAATATATCGTACCAATCCTTTTATGATCCTTTTTTGTTGGGCATCGCAGGTGTCAATCTTTTTTTATTAGGATGTTCTTTTGACTTGTGCATATCTGAGAGTTTTATTGTTCATCTTATGAAGGAGACTATTGTTAGTGGTGCATATAAGACAAATGACATGGTTACGTAAACAAATAAAGAGGAGTGAACAAAAGGCACGAAAATAAAAGTGTTTTTAATAAAACAAAAACCAAAAGTATAAACGGTTTTATGTTTTAAGGACACTAAAACCACAAAAACACCACAATATCGATCACACCTCCAAAGAATGAGTTAGAATCAAATTGATAGAGAACAAGGAAAAGGAGAACTTTGACTTAAAATTAGATTTCCTCAAAGTTGCATGAATCCAAAATGATAAGAAAACCCAACTGCTTAAGACAAAATGTAATCTATGCTTTTAATTGACACAATAGTCCATACAAAATTATGCACATGTCATGGTACATAATTGGTTGAAAATTTGACATCCTCTATTGCAATCAAATTACTAGGTTACACACAGCACATGTAGTTAGCAATTTTGGCCAAGGAATAATCATCCATGGAGAATGCAATCTAAAGATTTGGCCAATCAGCTTTAGTTGACATATGGTTAACAGTAAATGAAGGGAAAGAGAATTGGAATTTTAAGTTTCCAAGAATGATCAGATAGGTCTTTTTTTTTTCTTTTCTTGAGAATAATTAGATAGGTCATGTTGAATGCTAAGGACAGTTGGTGAAAAAGTAAGGACGTAAAAAGCAGGAGGAAAAGGAGACTTTCAAGCAACAGAACATAAATGCATCACAGCTAAGGTTTTCCTATGCATTATATCTAAGTTAGAAATGTGTCAAACAATTTAAAAGAACGTTTCTTTTGAATTCATAATACATATCCCAAAATAAAAAATCAGATATAACCACTAATTCAAGACCAGCTGAAAATTGAGAGGATAAATTTAAGTAAACAACAATTTCTTTTTTCTGGTTTCATTCAAACCCATGACTTAACTTCATTGACATGCTATCAGTTTAGCATTGGACAAAAATGTGCGATACCTCTTTATCAGACAAGGTTCAAATAATATTTTTTGCAATATATATAGTAAGAGTTTCCTACACAGAAACAATTTCTAACTATTGATTTTGAAGTTTGAACAATTTACATATTATTAATGGTATAAAGAGCATCTTGCTGTGCCCAAACTTTAAATTCTTTAGCATTAAAATGTGTCCCACATTATCATTTGATTAGATAATCAACCAATGATCACAAACTACTGTGACTTTTAAAGAAGATAATTATTCAATATCCAACATCATGCATCCTTTCCCAGTCTGAAGGAGAAAATGGCGGCTGGTTATCTCTAGCCAGCTCTTTAAATAAACAAATTGCATAAAATATCAAGGACTACAATTTATTGAATTTTGTAGCTTCAAAATCTAAATTGATCACCATGATTTAAAAGACTGTCCATATTTAAGAACTCATGATAAAATAGGAGTAAAACAATATTAACAAGTTAACTAATAATGAGATCAATGACCAACTACTACAACCATTATAACACATCCAAAATTTACCAAATTAATCTTCACTTCTTATGAATAAGAAGTAGGTCATAATATGGTCAAATTTTACCAAATTGACTGTATCACAATTAGTTTTTTTTTTTTTTTCCATCTTATTGTGCAAAATAAATTTACACAATTTATAAACATTCTAAAAATAAATTATGATATTAAAATGACATAAAAGAGCAAGGATGATACTTACATTCGCTTTTGCTTAAGAACCCTCATGGCTCGAGCTTTTATAGCCTCTTGAGTAGGTCCAGGTCGGGTTTTCTTAATCTGTTCCCTGTATCTAGTGAGCTCAGTATCAAGCTTTTTGATCTTATCCTCCACTGAGTCACCCCTTTTATTAATCTGATTAAGGGAATCCAATTTTCAAATTACCAATCCACAAAATTATTGCAAACATGACAAATTTATCAAAACAAATTAAAATTTTCCCCAATTTATATTCCCGAAAGAGTCAATAAAACAAAATCCCAAATTGTTGATTACAAATTCAACATTGCAAGTCCTAAAACAAACAATAATCAAATATAGAAAGAGATCAGATTAAAGAGAAGAAGAGAAAGAACCCTATCGGAAGCGTCTTGGACAGAAGGAGGAGGTTCTTTATCTTTCTTAACGCCGAAGACTCTCCTCATCTTCTTGAAAGAAAAAGAGAGATTTGGTGATCGGAATTTAAGATTTCAAAGTCAGAAGTTTTACTTTCGATGATGCAATGTTTGTTCTTGTTCTGCTCGTCTTCTCTTTGTTCAAAATAACGAGTAAACCAAAGCACCTTCTCCTTTCACGTTAACGCCTCGAGAAGTTTCCTTCAATGTGAGATTTTGCTTGTACACATCATTATTATTATTTTTTTTTTTTTTTCTTTTGCCGAAGACACATCATTATTATCTTAAGTCCGGTTTGGTACAATTGAAATCTTTTTAGCATCTTATAATTTTATACTAAAATTAAATTTAAATTCACAATAATTATTTTAAATTATCGTGATCCATATCCACCCTTAAGTTTTTTTAGACAACTCATTCCTTAAATGAATTCTTTATTTTTGTGAATTAGGGACTGAGAATAATTTCATATATTTTACTTTATTTTTTGGGTCTTTGGTAGGTCCTAAACTATGAGGCCACCTATCAATCAAGATAGGCAGCTCCAGGTGCTAGGCTTAAGCCAGGTAAGTGTTGGACCTTAATGAAAAGAATTTGGGGAGAAGCGACATGTGGGGTTAAGTGTGATGAAGAGGTTATGGATCTTCATATGTGTTGTTAAGTTGAACTGAAGGTGTTAGATATGTACTAGACCGATTATAGAGACATTGAATTTGAGTGGTAGGTGTTAGGTCTTAGTGTGAGGAAGGAATAGAATTAGGCTTCGTTGTTGGTGCATGGCTTGTGTCCTGCATGGCAAAGACATGAAAAAGGAGCATTAGGAGTGCGCCTGGCTTATGGCTTGGCGTGAATCCTCCAATGTTTAAGCCAATGATAGCATGTGCGGAGCTAAAGGCATAAGGAAGAGAGTGGATTTAGAAAGATGATACTACTATTTTTTCAAGGTGTTTGAATGAGAATGTTTAGCGATGAATCTCAATAAATGGACATTTTCCAATAGGGAAAGAAGGTATAAGTTTGGACTCCGGAGAATAACCAATTGATTGAGAAGAGGTCAGTTGTAATACCCTGACTATGTATTAGCCTTATATGTAGTAAGTATGAATGATAATGTATAAAGGTTGCCATGCTATGAGATTATGAGTGAATTTTTCGCGATCTAAGCCAAGTGAATTCCAAGTGTCATATCGGATTGAATTGAAAATGCAAGGATTCTATGATACTCAAGTTCATATAGATGTCTTGAT
>CATKHJ010070468.1:0-23960 GCA_949750685.1 Vernicia montana | reverse complement strand
CTTTCCCCAACAGCTAGGAATTGGTCCATGAACTCTTGCTTGAAGATAGCCCATGTAGGAGGATTATCACCATATAACCTCTCCTCAACATCTCTAGTATACCAATCCCAAGCGTCTCTCTCAAGTTGGAGACCCACTAGCTCAATTTTACTTGCATCAGAACAAGGTAATCTTCGGACCAACTTGTCCATTTTATCGAGGAATTCTTGAGGTTCTTCACCTTCCTCACCCTTGAATTCTAGAGGTTTGAGCCTCTTAAAGTCTTGAATAGAAACTTCCCCTTCATCAATCACTATTCTCTCCCTTTGATCATACATAGGAACTTGTGGAGGCGGAGGAACTCTAGCCTCTCTAACCATCGGTGGCTCTCTAGGAGGAGGTGGAGGAGCTTGATGAGCTTCCCTCAACTCTTGGTTTTCCTCCCTCAATTGCCTTATCTCCTCCCTTAAAAGTTCAATGGGGTCCTCTTGAGGGGGTGGCATAAAATCATCTTCATCTTGTTCAATCCTTCGCCTATTTCTAGGCAGTTCCTCATGAATAGATGCAGCATCGGATGCTGCTCTTCCTCCGGGAAGAGAAGGACATCCTCTTCTTGGCGGCATCTATAGAATAATATATAAACAAGTATAAGAATTTAACACATAACGATAACGCGGAATTCCACATATATACGATGACTTCAATTGACAATAAGGAAGTTTTCCTATGCTTCATGGTATTTCTTATTCTATACAACTCATATAGCCTATTAGAGTCTCCTCTAGACTTTAGCTTACGCTCTGATACCACACTTGTCACGACCCGGCTTCCGTGCCACGACGATCCTAGTGCATAGGTAGCCTTAAGCCTACCCATGCCCTAGGATCGTCGCGGCACTGAAGCCGGATCGTGACAAATTCATTTATCATCGACGATGAATTTATCTCAACGGTAGCTCTTGCTGTCTCAAGAGACAATCTGGATCCAGAACCTAGGAATATAAATGAATGTTAGCATAAAACATGATTGGTCATCATGGAAAGAGGCAATTCATGCCGAGATAGACTCAATATTTAAACTCTTGGTATTCAAACTTGTTATACTGACTCCCCAAAATGTGAAACCAGTTGGGTATAAATGGGTGTTTGTCCGAAAGTGTAATGAGAATAATGAAATGGTAAGATATAAAGCTAGGCTAGTTACCAGGTTTTTTTCATAGACCTAGTATACTATGAGAATATTTATTATCCTGTTATGAATATAATCACGTTCCGATATTTTATTAGTATGGCAGTTAAAGAAAGACTTGATATGCGCCTTATGAAAATTATATTTATGTGAAAGTCCCAAAATGATTAAAGATAACAGAAATGAATGCACATCAAACATGTGACATAAATTATATAGAATTGCAGAAATCCCTGTATGGATTAAAGCAATCTGGACATATGTGGTATAATCGTTTGATTGAATCTTTATTGAAAAAAGGATATGTTAATAATACATTATGATCATATGTATTCATAAAAGACCACATAGTGATTCTATTATTATTGCAGTATATGTTAATGATTTAAATGAGACTCCTAACAAGCTTTTGAAAAGTGAGTTCGAGATGAATTTATAAGAAACAAAATTTTGTATCGGCCTGTAGATCGATTATTTATCTCCAAATGAGTCATAATATACCAGTCTACTTATGTGGAAAAGGTACTTAAGCAATTTTGCATAAATAAATCATTTCCCTTAGGCACAATAATGATATCCGCTCACTAAAAGTGAAGAAAGACCATTTTTAGACCTAAAGAAGATAACAAAGAGCTATTAATTGGTCTTGAAGTACCATATTTGAGTACTATAAGGGCATTCATGTATCTTGCAAATTGCATCAGGCCTGATATGCATTTGCAAGAAAAACTCTTAGTTAGGTATAGCTCTGCACCTACCAAGAGACATGAGAGTGGTGTAAAAGACTTATTGTGTTATCTTCGAGACTTTATTGATTTGGTTATATTGTCATATAATTCATATTTGATATTGGCATGCGGATGCTGGTTATTTGTCTGATTCATATAAAAATAGATCTCAGACTGAGTATGTATTTACTTATGATGATACTGCAATTTTATAAAGGTTTTTATGGTCCTGAAGTACCTTAATAAAAAATACTCTCATTATATTATTTGAAATGAACATAATTTGTATTGTACAAATTAAAGTGGATATATCAAAGATGACCAAACTAAATATTTCACCTAAATTCTTTTACATGCATAAGCTCCAGAAGAGTGATGAAATAAATTTCCACTAAATTCGCTCGAGTGACAATATAACAAAGTTATTTACTAAGATCTTATCTAATGTCATATTTGAACGGCTTGTTTTATTGATTGATATGCGCCGTTTTAAAATGTTATCATCGTCAGCGGGAGTGAATCAATATAAAATTGTACTCTTTTTCCTTAGTCAAGTTTTTGTCGTGCATGGTTTTTTTGACTAAAAGTTTTAATGAGGTAATCTGTGCAATGATAGAATAGCACATGAATTGTACTCTTTTTCTTAGCTATATTTTTTTCCCACTGAGTTTTCTAGTAAGGTTTTTAATGAGACATATTCATGGCGCAAGTAATATCTAAGAGAGAGTGTTATAAATAAATTATAATATGTGGATATTACTTAAACATACTTGTGTAAATATTTTAAAGAGATTATAGTATAGAGTTATTTCAGTAATGTTGTATACAGTAAATCCTAACTTTTCCTCTATATAAGAGAATCTAAAATTAATCTAATAATAAGAGTTTGGAGCCCCTTTTCTCTTTACATATTTTCCTCTATATCTTTTTTTTTATTTTATTGCTTTATATGTTTATTATTGCCTTCGATCTGCTGTACTAATAAGCCGATTTATAACATTTTAATTATTTTAGAATTTTTATTTTTACTAACTTTTTCATGGTGTGTCTCAATAGCAATTTAAACAGTAATACCAATATTTTCAGTGATTTTTTCTCGATAACAATAATACCATATCGAGGACGACTATAGTTTTATTATTCTTGAAATTTTATAACTAAAATCATTTCCTACTTTTTAATAGACTATTATCAACATATTCTAAACGACACTTTACCTATAAAATTTTGCCATTAATTCTAGGTGACGCATTTAGTTATAAATTTTGACAATCAAACCCTAATATATCGCCACCTCTCTTATAACGAAACTTACATTGACCATTAAAAAAGTTAGTAGCTGAAGATAAACAGAGACGTGTAAAAGGTAGTTCATAACTGTGCAAAATCCATCTAATTCCAACTAAACTCGACACACTTACAATGGAAAATATAACTCGACACTTTCAATGGAAAATATAAGGTCGGCAGTTGCAACGACGGTGGTCCTGCTGTCTAGAAGAGGGACCTCAATGGAAGATGATTAATTGCCGACGGAGAAATTACCTCCAATAAATATCATATATAATCTACCAACATCTTTCTTGCCAGACAACCTTGGGAAAGTGTTTTCAGAACATGAGATTTTAGCTAGCACATGGATGCAAAGCACTTTAATACCTGCAGTCCCACAAATATTGTGTTTTGAGAATATGGCAGGATCTAAACTTGTAAACCCTTTTCTTCCGAATTCATTGTCCAGAGAACTTCAGATGTTAAAACTTCGCAATTCTAATCTATTAGTCATTTGCTTTCTACACTAGGCTTTTTGTACAGGACTATTTAACAAATTTCTCAAGAAGCAAAATTAAGATTACCATTTCACAAAATAATTAATAAAACAGCTCACAGAATTGGACATGACATCCAAGAAAAAGCAACCATTCATCTCTACAGCTGCTTGAAAATCTACAAAATGTTAGTACCTAGTGCCCACGTCACATGTTCATTAAGGTGATTTGTTGACTTCAACTGTTGTGTCACTGAAGTAAGCAGTTATTGCCTTCAACTTGCCATTCAAAAAATTCTTCTCAACCTGGGACCATTGGCAACAAGTGTACAATATAATTTTACAGTATAGATCAACATATTTATTGACTTCAATAAAGGGTAAAATGATGAAGCCATAAATCTAAGCAAGTGAGAACAACAGAATCTTTCCAACAATGTAAACGCCCAGGCCCATGTTAGAAAAAAGAAAGAGGAATTTACGTCATATGTCTTATTTTTTATATTTTTAACATTTATAGCTTCTCAATTTTTTTTTCTTCATATTTAGACCTTTCTAATTACTTTTTTAACTTTTTTTTGTTTTATATTTTTGTTTTTAACCTCTTAGGTTTATTTTGTAATGGATTATTAATTTAATAGAATTTGTAATGGTTTTGAATTAGTTCAGTAAATATTTTATGATTTTCCTTTTGGAAAATTATATAATTTTAACATTTATTTTTTTTTAATTTTCTTGAAAAATAAAATTAAATGTTAAACAGTATTAGATACTAATTATTTGTTAAGAGTATACTGTTTTTTGTTTAATATATACTGTTTACTGTAACTTTTTATTTTGTTCAAAATCCATGATTTGTATAAACAGTGAGAGTATACTGTTTTTTGATTAATATATACTGTTTACTGTAACTTTTTATTTTGTTCAAAATCCATGATTTGTATAAATAGTGATAGATACTAATTATATTGTGGAAGTATACTGAATTTTATTTAATGTATTCGAGAAATTAAATGTTAAATAATATTATATACTTATTATTTTTAAGAAGTATACTGTTTTTTGTTTAATATATACTGTTTGCTGTGATTTTTTATTTTTTTTTTCGAAATTCATAACTTGTATAAATAGTAGTAGATACTAATTACATTGTGTAAATATATTGAATTTGTATTAAATACTAATTATTTAAGAAGTGTACTGTTTTTTGTTTAATGTATACTGTTTGCTATGACTTTTTATTTAGTTTGAAATTCATGACTTGTATAAATAGTAATAGATACTAAATTCATTATGGAAATATACTGAATTTTATTTAATGTATTCCATAAATTAAATGTTCAATACTAAATGTTGTTGGTACTAAAAGAATACTAAATTTTATGGTATTGTATATTGTTTGTTGTGATTTGTTCCTTTTTTTAAATAAAAGATGAGTGTTTCTAATTTATATTGATTTTTTAAATTCTAAAATTGTTATTATATATTTTTTGTTTTAAAAAAAATCAAAACCTAGCTAATTTGAAAAATTCAAGAAAATTAATTCATTTTGAATTATATAGTTTTCAATCTAATTAACATAGGTTAGTAGTTAATTTATTTTGAATTTTTATAAATAAAATTTAACATGATTAAATTAATTTTTAATTTTAAAAGAAAGTGGAACCAATAAATTATAAGCAAAGAGAAAAAAATATGACTTTGATAAGTAAAAAGAAGAACAAGAGCTAAATTTGTAAATAAGAAGAGAAGTGTAAGCTATTTTTGCAAAATAAAAAATCAGGGGTTAAAAAAGTTAATTTTTTTTTAATTTTTGGATTATTTGTGTAAAAATCCCAAAAAGAAAAGCAGGTAGAAACATTCTCCAAGAATGTGCACAAGTATTTTGACTGAATGATGCATGCCGGCAAATGCATTTTACAATATCATGTCAGAGTTAATGATAAAAAAAAGTGCCACTAAAAGAGTAATACACAAACATAGCCTCAATTAAAAGATATCGATATCTTTTCATCAATGTCATGTTAATAAACAGTAATCATGTGTAGCATAAATATGAAAGTGAAAAGTGTACCCATCACCATTAATTAACAATTACACTAAAGTATTTAGAAGATACGTCAGATCCTAAAAAAGACCCAACAGCATCATTTCAAGTGATGGCCATTAGGAGATGGAATTGTGTCTCCAAATGCTCCATTAAAAAGGATCCCATGTCCAATGGCCATCCAAATGCGCTACTGGGAGGAGTAAAAGAGCCTAGCATTCTATCAGCAGCAATACCTAATACCTATCCAGAGAAGAAAACACACTGAATGAACCAAATTCAAAAGTTACCTCTAGTGACCATGGATGATCAGCAGATAGAGACAACTCTGCCAATTGGTTGAGATCAACATTTCTAGGTAGAAACATGATAATCCTGCGAGCAATTTTCTTTGCAGTGCTAAAGAGAAAATATCTGCACAAGTGCACATCAGGGAAACATTGGGTTAATACCAGTATTAAAGATTAAGCCAAAATATAAAATATAAAGATTTTAGTCTCTTTTTACTTCCCCAGAAAAAGAAAGAAGGTATACCCATCATGTGGCTTAAGCATTGTCATAATGTCATATGTCTTTACTTTAGCATAATCAGGTCCTCCCCAAGGAGGTGATAGGAAGACTGTGTCTGCCTGAATAGAGGAAATAAAAATCCACATAATGAGAATAGATCAAAAAGCTGAAATTAAGGGGAAAAAAAAGGGCATATGTGAAAGATTGCAAATGCATAATTAATAAAAAACAAATATCCAATAAAAAACATTTTTCTCTCTGAAACCTATATTTAGCAGACAATATTTGATGTCCTTCAGCGTAAGAAACTCCTTCCTTTCATGATGACAATAACATAAACTTGAAAAGGAACAGAACAGTTGAAGGACACACATTACAAAATCAATGGCAAATGAAATGATAAAGATCTCCAAAGTTGGAAACATGAAGGGAGAATTGGAAAGCTACAAGTCAAAAACATTTTGCAGCTCCCAGTTTTCAAGTTACAACACCAAACTTGTCAGTAAGCAACATGTAAGCTTTAATACCTTCAGCCTTGGCGCCAAAATGAAAAAATTCCCCTTTATAAAATCTATTTGGTCATCAACTCCATAGATGGCAGCATTATGATATGCATAATCAATCTTCTTTGGATCAACATCAATTGCAGTAACATGCTTACACCTGAAATATTCAGTGACATGGAGATCAAGCACATATATATTAAAATGGAAAGATTAAATTTTACGTCCAAGCCGTGCATACTGACAATATGAATGAAATAACCAACCTTCATGATCTACCACACAAAAAATCTTTTTCTTTTTAATGGTGCAAGAATCCTTTTACAGTGTCAGTATTAATTAAGAAAGAACTAGATGTTAGACAGATGTCCAAAATATGAACTGACAATATCTTGTGAATATAATCTTGAGATATATCATATATGCAGATATTTCTTTTTTCGTCTCCATATACCGAAACATGCAATTTGGGGTCAATTTTGTATCCCTCATCTGTGATTTTCAAAGATCCACTCCAATTACCGGTAAGGTCAGAGCGCACTAAGCTTTAGCAGGTTGGATACTCAGCAACTGCAATGGGAATTACCAACATCCCTGTTCATCTATTTCTTAAGAATTTGAAACCTGAGCATAATCTCTTGCTAATAGAAAAATTACATGCACAATAAATTTATCAGGAAACAAATGCCAAATCGAACCATTCATGCAGCATGTAGAAAACCATCAGGCTTATCACTTATGCAAGAGGAACTTAATCAGGAAAGAAGAAACATAATATAGTCAAGATAGTACTCACGTCTGTGCAAATTGGATGGCATTTCCACCAACACCAGTGAAACAGTCAATTATGATGTCACTAACACATCGCAATGCGTGATGCCTAGCAATAGGCTCTGGAGTTACAGAAAACCATCCCTCTTCATCCATTTTTATACCGCTATCAAATCTGGAGAACAAAAGGTACCTTTGACACCAGTATTTGCCAATATTGGCAGATAAATCTTCACAAACAACTTGGTATTGAAGCTCTGCATAAAGCAAATAATTCAGTCAAGGGAAACAGTTTTTAACAATACCTTACTGATATCAGAAAAGTAGAAATCCAATAAGAAGCACTAAATTACTATCAACAGGTACCCAAATGGTTGGCAAAATGGAATCCAAAAACACAAGCATAACTCAAGACATTTTGTTTTGTAATTTGCAATTCTTTAATGACTGCCAGTTGGCATAACTGCAATAAAACTTAACAAAATCCTGCGTCCCTGAATTCCATCCAACAGTAAATTTCCTGCTTAAGTTGGCAAACAAATGAAGAATTACAATCTTCTAATATCGCATATAGTGCTGGCACATGGTCAGACAAAACATAGTCGCTAAATCCAATTACCACACCTCCAGGCAAAGACAAGAACGAGAAAGCACTATCAAAACAAAAAACACAAGCAGTGGAAAAAGGATTTTATTGTTCTTACTTCTCAGTACTCCAACTGGATACCCCAACAGCTGGAAAACCAATGGAATAATTCAAAATACCACGTGTTCTCACTTCTCAGTCAGTTGATTGGGAAATAATAAATCATAAAATGTGAAACAAAAACAAAAACAAACAAGAAAAAGAGGAAAACTTGATACATAATGGTAAACATCCAAAGAGCAAAGGGAAAACCTTCATTAGCATTGGATGATTTCCTATGTGCTCGCATTTTTCTTGCTTTCTTTTTCTGTTTTGTCATGCCAGCATCAAGCTGGGTATCTAACTTATCTGTTGCAGGATCAGCAATTTCCATTTGCTTGTTATCATCATCGGTAACTTTCTCAGTGATTGCAACAGTCAAGCTGCAAGTACAACTAGATGTCAGCCTACCCATATGGCCAAGAAGCTGGTGGCAGTGGCATTCAATGTCATGCTCAAAATTAGACAATAATTTACATCATCCTAGCAAATTTATATAGCATCAAGCTTCTCTACGTGCACAAGGAATTTGGTTTACTAGTTCTGTCTTTAAAGTTTCAGATACAGATCACTACTGTCAGTTTGTCATTGCTAGGGTTTGGTTTTCCCAAATACAAGATATGTTGCATAAAAGTTTTACATTAGAACAAATAAAAACTGAAATCAAAGCAAGGGCAGAATACCTTCCTATATGATCCTGCACATCTGAAGATAAGCACGATGTAACCTCATCATCACAACTTGCACTGATCCCATGAAGTTTATCCTGAAGCTCAAAACTGTTGTTTTCAGTTTGTTTAGTTATTTCAGGCAAAGAGTTGTCGGCAGTGACTCCTATCCCAATTGAAACCTGATCGGATAGCTGATCTACCATTACAGAATCTTTTGAGGGTTCCTTCAACGACTCAGAATAATTTAGCAAACAAGAAACCGGAGGACCATCATCATTTTCAGTCACTTCAGCAATTACTTCATTTGGTCCATCAGTGACATCATCAAATGCCAGAAGTTCCATGCCAGTGGGTGGATCCCATGTGGAAGTACCAGTTTTGATGTTATGGAAGAAATTTCTCATGTAGAGAGAGTCCCAGTACACCATCCAATCTCTGAGATCATCATTGCAGCCATGACTGTCTACTCCACTGCATCCAAGCACTTCTGAGTTCTGAGATAACACACCAATTTCAGAAACCCCTGCCTGCTCAATACTGTTGTCACAAAAAAAATTTCTACTTTTTTGGTGATCAGGAGAAATAGAGGAATCTTCCAGGCAGTCATACTCCATCAAGCTTCTATCAAATTCTTCCTTATCATGGTCAAGACTTGCATCTGTCAAGCAGCATGGTGGTGAAGGTGCATAATCTGAATTGCTTGAACAAAGTCCTTTCTTATTTTCTCCAATCAACTTAATATCGCTTAGTGTTACAAACTCACTTTTCTGGCCATTATTAGACAGATTATGAGAGCTTCCATCAAAGACAGCACCAGATATGATCTTGGCAGAACTTCCAGGATCTTCACCAGCAGGGCAACGGGAATCAATGATATCAACTGCAACATCATAATAATATGATTCACTTTGGCCCAGCATTGACATGCAAGATAATGAATTGCTTGTGTTATCATGCAAAACAGTAGGAGATACAATCTCCACCTCACTCACTTTGGTAAATTCTAGTGCTTCATCCTTAGCTTCTTTATGACCATGAGAAGGCTTCAAACGAGTACCTTTCCTTTTGCTTTTATTCATTTTATTCCTTGTCTGCCAGATTGTTAATATTATCAGTGCACAAAAGATTGGTGGTTACATTAACCCAAGTGAAAAAAGGCATGCTTAAGTGTTAGCTGAAATGGAATAGTTTATGATTTGATAAAACCCCAAAATACAAGAGAATGCTCCAGAATTACAAAAGTAGCATTCAATTATGACATCACAAAAACGCATCCCAAGCTCCTAGATGTATTATTGACTTCCATTTTCTCTCATGACTGAGTTCATGATAATTGCTAGTTAATTGATGAAACCATTTGATTCCACAGAATGGTTTTCTTTTTTAACACAAAAATGGGGAAAAAAAAATTTTGAACACAAAATAACATGCATAATGAATAGCTTCAAGTAAGTTAAAGACCATGGGTGTGAAAATACCTCCTTATTGGACTGAAAGGAAAGGGGAAGCCCCAAGGCATCCATCTGTTTTGTCAATTCTACATCCTCCGGAGCTTCACTAATATCTGAAAAAAAATAAATTAGGAACACAATAACAAAAATGATATAGCCTAATAGAAAACAACTTGTGAAAAGGAAATACAGATGATAAAGAGAAGAAGAAATGAACACTAACCGCTGGTTGAGTCAGGGAAGTTTAAATTGTTCTCGTCATAATCACGAGGAAATTTCTGCATTTGAAACAAAACAGCAACAGCTAGATGAACATAGCGGGAATTTCATTTCCACCATAATTAAACAAGTAACAACGAAGCAAAGCCCTAATTAGAGAAAAAACAATTCCAAATAGTTCTACTTATGAACTAGAAACCCCCAAAACTTACGCTGGTGGACTCGGGAAACAGACGAACTTCTCGCGTCTCCGTTGAACCCTCTTCCCTGTTGAAGTAGCAAATTTAAAAAATAAAAATATATATGTAAGCACAAAAACCCTAACTTCTACCAATCGAGTATAAGTGAAAATGAAAAGCACCATATGTAGACTTCGGTGAGCTTGTAGAGGGAACCGAGTGCTCTAATGAAAGCATCTTCACTTTCCATTAGTGACTCTTTGATCCCCAATTCGAGGAGTCAACTTTAGGTCAAAAATGAAAGAATCAAAGCGACTCCACTCCACCGTCTCTATTTCGACTTCGACCACCGGTGAGTCCTCCACCGCCGCGCTCTGTCTTCAAATAATACGCGTCACAAAAACAAAACGACGTAGGTTTCAGCAATATCGTCGTCTAGTATTAGTAGGGTAGGGGGTGGAGATGAGCCGAGACGAGAGCTCGGTATTCGGCCCGATAAAAGTCGGTTCGTTTTATAAACGAGTTAAGTTTAAATTTTATTTTAATATTCGATGAATAAACGAGTCGAATTTGAATAAAATTAAGTTCGGTTCGATTAGGTTCGTAAACAGCTCAATTATAAGCTCGTAAATAGACTTACGAACAGTTCAATTAATAGGCTCGTGAACAGTTTGATTATTATTATTATTAATTTGATAATTTTGACATTTTAAAAAATATATTTTAATATTCTTATAAATTTTTGATAATTAATTTTGACTAAAATATATATTCTCTTAATTAATAGGATATAATATTTTCTTATTATATAATCTAATGTTCTAATCTTTAAAAATATTATTTTATTAATTAATATTTATAATACATGTGATATTCAATTTTATGATTAATTTTTTTTCCCACTAATTTGATGATTTTACTTTTATGTTAGTTTTAAGTATTTTTGTTATAGTTATTTTATTAGAAATAAATATTTAGAAAATTGAGTTTTTTGATAAATTATAAACGAGTTTCAAAACGAGTCGAATTCGAGTTCGAGTTCGAGCTTAATTTAATTATAATTTATTAATGAGCCAAACTCAAATCGAGTTTGAGCCGAATCGATTTTGAATATAATTTTCAAACTCGATTCAAAACTCGAGTTCGAACTCAAATTTAAAAAAAAAAAATCAAATTAAATCTGAATAAGATAAAATTCGGCTCGATTACACTTATAATCTACTAATTCTCAAACAAGATGCACTTGGCAAAAAAAAAAAAAAGCCTAAATAAAACGACTCCGTTTGAATAAACAAATAATCTGAACCATCGTTTAATACAAAAGCGACGCCGTGTTAATCCCCTTCAGTTAGTGGAAAACAAAAGGACCGTCTCTTTACAGACTACAGAGCCGTAAAGAAAGGAGAGGACGATCGAGCAACAGAGGGGAAAAGAGAGAATGGAGGACGGAGAGATAGTGGAGGGAGTAGCCATGGAAGAGGAGGCCTCGCAACCTAAGAATGAGAAGTCGCCTTACGAAATGCTGCGAGAAAGCAAAGGCTCTGTGGAGGAAATCGTGGCTCAGATTCTCTCCATAAAGAAAGAAAACAAGCCCAAATCGGAGGTCCGCGAACTTGTCACCCAAATGTTTCTCCACTTCGTCACTCTCCGCCAGGTTCCAAACAATCTCTCTATCTATTTTCCTTTTGAATAATTTTGTTTTCTTATCTAGGGTTATCTTTGGTGCTTTGTTTAGGCGAACCGTTCGATTTTACTAGAAGAGGATAGAGTGAAGGCGGAAACGGAACGGGCAAAAGCGCCAGTGGATTTCACGACTCTGCAGTTACATAATTTGATGTATGAGAAGAGTCACTACGTTAAAGCTATAAAAGCTTGCAAAGACTTCAAATCTAAATATCCTGATATTGAGCTTGTTCCTGAAGAAGAGTTTTTTCGTGATGCCCCTGAAAATATCAAAGGTCCTGTTTTGTCTAATGATACTTCACACAATTTGATGCTCAAGAGACTCAATTATGAGCTGCACCAGGTACCATTGGAGAAACTTTAAATCCTTCTGCAGCTATCTTTTTTTTTTAATTTTTTTATTATTATTATTATCCTGAGAACTTTGATGAGTAGTGTCCAAGATGCTAATGTATTATTTCAATCAGCGCAAAGAACTGTGCAAACTTCATGAGAAACTGGAACAGCGTAAGAAAAGTCTGTTGGAGACAATTGCAAACCGGAAGAAGTTCTTGTCAAGTCTCCCTTCACACCTCAAGTCACTTAAGAAAGCATCCCTGCCTGTACAGAACCAATTAGGGGTTCTACATACAAAGAAATTAAAGCAGCAAAACTCAGCAGAGCTACTTCCTCCTCCTCTTTATGTGATTTATACACAATTCCACGCACAAAAGGAAGCCTTTGGAGAACATATTGATCTGGAGATTTTAGGAAGTCTAAAAGACGCTCAAGCTTTTGCCCGCCAGCAAGCAAATAAGGATACTGGTAAGTAATGGATATACCTTATGCTATGGATGTCATATAATTTACAAAAGGTTGCATTGATGATTTAACATGGTCTGAGTGTGAGTAATGTGAGGAATTGCATTTGCATGTGCTAAGCTGTTGCACTGTATGTTATGTTACTCCAACTCTTGTTTTGATAGAAAAAAAAATGACTCTTATCATATTTTACATACCCACCATGTGCTCTCTCTAAATAAAGATGTTGTTGAATGGACCAGGCATTTCTACAAATGTAGAGAATTGCAGATTGGAGGATGACGCACCCGATGAGGAAGATGATGGCCAGAGAAGGAGAAAGCGGCCAAGGAGGGTTCCAAGCAAGGAGAGTATGGACAGTGCAGGAGTATATCAAGTTCATCCACTTAAGATCATACTCCATATATATGATGATGAGATTTCTGATCCAAAGTCTGCTAAGCTTATCACTCTGAAGTTTGAATATTTGTTCAAGTTGAATGTTGTATGTGTTGGGGTTGAGGGATCCCATGAAGGACCAGAGAATAACATCTTATGCAACTTATTTCCTGATGACACTGGTGCTGAGCTTCCTCACCAGGTATGAATGATTGTTTTGATGATCATTAACCTGTACCCTCCTTCTGCTCTTGTCTCATCTGTTTATCCTTTTTTCTTTTCATGGTAAATTTTGTGGATGATGGTGCAGTCAGCTAAGCTCTTTGTTGGAGATGCCCCTGCATTTGATGGAACTAGAACTTCACGTCCCTATAAATGGGCCCAGCATTTGGGAGGGATTGATTTCTTACCAGAGATTGCACCATTGCTTAATGGCCATGAAACTGCAAGCAGTGAAACAGCAAAAAGTGATGTTGTTGTATCAGGGTTATCACTATATCGTCAACAGAATCGAGTGCAAACTGTTGTGCAAAGAATTCGTTCTCGGAAAAGGGCTCAGCTGGCTCTTGTGTGAGTCACTTCTGTATCTTTGGAGTCATGGGTCATTAGCAGAAGACTAGTCAATTTAATGGGGGATGGATGCTACACTGTGATCAAATCTGAATATTAGCTTTTTATATCTTTACATTGTGATCAAATCTGAATATTAGCTTTTTATATCTTTGTTCACTTGGCTAGGACTGCAGTTCGCTTCTTTTATATTTATGTGAAGTGGCTGATGTTAAGGATTTTTTGAAGTTCCAATCTTCTCTACTTTCTTATGATGTGTTTTTGTTGCTTCTTATTTTGGGATTTCTTATTGATGTTCCTTTTGGGAGCTCCCTTAGGGTCTTGTTTATTGTTGTGGAAAGGTATGCTTTATGTTGAAAATTTGGAATTCTTTCATTGGTTTACAGGGAACAGCTTGATTCACTTATGAAGCTTAAATGGCCTTCTTTGAATTGTGAAAGTGTTCCATGGGCTTTACATACTCCCTTATGCAATTTGCATAGTTGGTCACCTGCTGGGGCCCCACCTAATCTGACCTCATCTGTGCCAGCCATTGACACAGATCAAGTTCAGGAACCCATGGATGTTGATGTGGACAGAAGATCTGGTACTTCAAAGGAAGAGTCGGAGAGTGCTAGAGAAGATGGGGAACTGCCATCCCTGGTTGCTTCTGTTGTGAATGATATTAAGCTTACTCCTTCCAAAATATCTAATCTAGAGCATACTAGGCAGCTGGCTTTAATTTCGAAGAGCATTATGTCACCTATTAGCAAGGGAAAATCACAAAGTTTCAAGAAATATGATGAGGATTTAGATCTCTTGCTAGATACTGATAGTGATAAGGATGAGCTTGTACCACTTGAGCAAGAGACAGAAAATGAAGCTTGTCATAAGATAGCTGAAAATCTGTGGGTGGATTATGGAACTAAAGAATATTCTCTTGTTTTAACAAGGAAGATGGATGCTGAAGATAGGAACCTCAAGTTAGAAGCAAAGGTATAGTCGTGCTGTTTTCTGCTAGGCATTGTTCATTGATCAATTTTTGACGAGAGAACAACAATTTTTATTGTTGCAGGTTAAAGTGAGCATGGAGTATCCTCTTAGACCACCTCTTTTTGCTGTGAATCTTTGCTCTTTTGGAGAAAATCATGAAGAGAATAATGGCTCTGAATGGTGCAATAAACTCCGTGCCATTGAAGCAGAGGTAAGCAATGACTGGTTAAATATATTCTAAATAGCATTATCACCCTGTTTGGTTACTAGGAGTTGGAGAATGAGAACAGATGGGAATGATAATTCCTTTTTGTGATTTCTGATCTACAGGTGCCCAGCTTCCCTGTGAAAATGTAACCAAATAACAAAACCTTTTTTTTTCTCCTGCTTTTTCCTTCATATAAACCCTTCATTCTGGGTTACTAGACACCCAAAGAATGTAATTAAAAACTTACCACATTCTTGATCTCTCGTCCCTGTGAACGAAACAGGCGTATAAGCAATTGGAACATGAAAGCAGGCATATATTGGGTTGCAATTCTCTTCATGTATTTAAGTAGTCTAAAAGCACATTTAGTATCATATCTATCCAGTAGTTGATTACACCACGTAATAGGATTACATCCTTATAATCTATCTTTTGTGTCGTGCACATGTTCATGATTCCCACATTTATGTTGTCATCATCTTTTCTTGAAATGCTATTAATTCGTGTTTCTCATTTATACTTTGTAGGTCAATCTTTTTATGCTAAGAATGCCGTCATTGGATCAAGAAAACTATATCTTAGCTCATCAAGTGCGCTGTCTTGCAATGTTGTTTGACTATTTCATGGATGAGGCATCTCCGTGTGAAAAAAGGAGTACTTCTGTGGTTGATGTTGGTTTGTGTAAGCCTGTTAGTGGTAGGCTTCTTGCTAGATCATTCAGAGGGAGGGATCGCAGGAAGATGATATCCTGGAAGGACATGGAATGCACTTCTGGCTATCCATATTAACAAATAGAAACTTGGGGAATGCAGGTGACCATATTAATACTCATTTCTGCCACCTGCCAAATGGGGTTGGAAGAAATTACAAGAAGGTATGTGTCTTGGACATAAGAGGGATGCAGTACATTGCTTGTTCAAAGGATTATTCCTAGTGCCCTTTCTACTTGAACTGTTGCATCTGTTGCATCTGTTGCAGTTGCAAATCCATAAATTTTAGTGTTATAATTTTTCAAGGTTCTGTCAATGTACACCCAGCATTACCGATTTTGGGCCGCCAAGGTAGAGGATTTTGTGATAAACAGTTATATATGCCTACTCAGTAAGTTTCCTTATTACTTAAAAGCACGTGTGGCCTTTTTTAGGTAAAGATTTAGATGTCATCTTAATTCTTATTCATGTCGTTTGGTAAACTTAAAGTTAGGCAAATTTTGATTGAATAGCAGCACAACGTTTTGGGATGGTGAAATCAAATTAACCCCTCAAATGTCTTGAATCTTATGACTCTATTAAGCTGAAAATTTTATCTTTGATTGTGACAGCAGACTGGGTTTTAAAATGTTTTATCAATGCCTGATATGTCAACGGTTCATTGTTCAGTTTTTAGATTATACTCCTTTTGTTTTCCTGGATGCATTTCCTTGTCATGGACACGATAACTCCAGATCTCTATGTCATTCTTGATTGTTATCATATTGCCATGATGTTGACGTGTTAGGTTACTATTAAATTCGCTTGGCAGCTGGGCAGTGGACACCCTACCTTGACATTACATATGCAAAGCAAACCCAAGAGAAAGGAAGAAACTACTAAAGATTGCTGGAGTGTTAACCAGCGAACATACATTTAATATTTCAACAGTGGAATAGAAAATTGGTTTCACGTGTAGGGTCTGCCTATTTTGTTTTAGTATGTACCCAAAAGCAGCATTTTTCACCCACCTCGAGGTGTGTTTTTGTGTGCATTTGTGGGGTGTTGAATATTAACACCCTCTTCAGTTAGTTCTTACAAGAGAAATGCATTCTCTGGCAAAGGTAGCATATCCACTGACAAATGATGGGCGATAGGGAAAGAAAAAATAAAAATCACAAAGCCTTCGAGCAAAAACCATTTTGCCTATAAATGGCGCATTTGTGGGGGTGTTGAATATTAACACCCTCTTCAGTTAGTTCTTACAAGAGAAATGCATTCTCTGGCAAAGGTAGCATATCCACTGACAAATGGGAAAGAAAAAATAAAAATCACAAAGCCTTGAAGCAAAAACCATTTTGCCTGTAAATGGCGGGGAACTGGATATGCTTTCAAACGTATACGAAATTACAACTGACAGAAAATGCTTTTGCTTCCTTTCCAATGCTATACTTAAACCAAGAAGTTCAGAATAGAAGCAAATAGATAACAGATAAAAGATTTAATATACACTAGTAAAACTCTCATCTTCTTGATTGTAAAACTCTGCATTTTCTTAATCTACAAAAGTAGACGTTTTTCTCAAATATGTACAGCCACCTACCAAACATAATGTTCATCTCTATAATCAGGACTCATCCTTGCACTTTACCACGGACCGGTCTGAGTCCTCCTCAAGCACCGTTTCTTAGCTCCCTGCTGTTCATTCACCATCTCCAAGGCCTGTAATATCACCAAATGGAATCGGAATCAAAATCCAACATCAATTTCTGCCTTGTTGATAATTTTCATATGAAACAAAATTGTAACTTATATTAGATAAAAGGAATAAATTTGTGTATTTGTGTGTATCCAGCTATTTACTTCATATTCTTCAATAATCCAGAACCTTAATAAGAAGAAATGAAAATCATAGTGTAGAATGCGAAGAATGTAAATTGAGCTGATATAACCTTGAAACCCTTCCACTTAATATAAACAATTGATTTTGATGCATGAAAAATTATTATAAAAATTCTATCGGCAAAATGTTTTGATAAATTTTTGATGTGTAACTGGCAGGGGACCACAGTTAGGAATGGCAATGGGACGGGGAATTCCCGTTCCCTGCAGAGATTTGCTCCAAACGGAATGGAGATTCTCCGAATTTTATCCCCATGAAAGTGGAGATGGGAGATCCCCGTTAGCGGGAACGAGAAATGTATTCCCCACCCGTGAGGATTCTCGTCCCCGTGGAGACTCGATATTATATTTACATAATTACCCTATATATATATATATATATATATATATATATATATCATTCTTTATAATTCTCTCATATCATGACAATTCTAAAAAAAATTATTTAAGTACTATCATGCTTTTATGTATGCTGAATTTTTTAATGTTTTATTAAATAAAATTGCAGAACATTTTTAATGTATTTGACGTATTTACATTTTAATTTTGTTTAGTTAATATTTTGTATGTCTGAATCTATTAACATTTTCTAAATAAATTTATTCTTATTTTTCAGCCATTATTTATGAATTTTATAAATACAAAAAAAATATATGAGTAATACTATATATATATTAATAAGTAAATACATATAAGTAATGTATAAAAAAATTAATAAAATATATAAGTAATACTAATAATAAAAATATCTCTAATTATATATATATTGTGAGTTTAAACCTAATTCAGTCTAATTTTTAATTTTTTATACATTAAATTCCACTATTTAAAAGTATCTAAAATTGAATTGAGATAAGATAAAAAAAATAAAATAAAAAAAATAAGTGAAAAACGGAGATCCCCACGGGGATGGAGATCCCTGTGAGGACGGGGATAGAAACTAAATTGTCCCCGTTTGTGAGGCAGGGATGGGGATGGGGATTCTCTGCTAAGGCGGGGATGGGGACGGAGGATGGTACCCCCACCCCACCCCGTTGCCATCCGTCCACAGTGAAAACTGAAGCCTAAAACCAACTGTTCCTCATTCTCTACCAATCACAGATGCTCAATTTTTCTTTGCCTGGGACAACAGACAAGCATGCAGATACGCACACAGAACATTCATGTACTGCAATGAAGTAATATGTGAAAACAAATTCAAAGGGTAAGTATAAGCAAATTCCATAATAAAATGGCTTTAATAGCATTCTGAGACAAATAGCAGTAACCATCCACTGAAGAGTCTGCTACACAGCAATTCATTCATTCTTTTTACATTTCAGTTTAGTGAACTTCAGTTGTTTAAAAACTTGAAACAAGTGGGAAACAATAAATCAAATAGCAGATAACCAGAGATTGATCCATGATTATTGTTCTATTTTTCAATTTTATAAATCTCTAATATAATCTAGTAGGGGAGCTTGCTGCAGATTAATCCCCTAGCATGAATACTATGAGAAACTATTGGACATAGGATGACTGTAGCTTGTAACCTGATTGTAAAAGGAAAGCAAGGCTAGAATAGCTACACATGTCAAGTAGCCTGGACGGGTAAACAAAACTCTTCTGGATAAGCCTTAATTTTGTTCAAACTTATAAAAAGATAAAAAATGAAAATCTAAGGGCAAGTTTGTGTATTTTTCTCGAACAAGGTCTCTAAAATTGACCACCTAAGTTACATTCAAACCTTATGACTTATTTCTACTGACGTAGATCGGAAACAATCATGTTACAAGTTAACTGTGGTGGGTTAAACCTAATCAGATGAATTTTATCCCAACTCAAAGCGATATATTTACCAATTGAAATGTCAACTATAATATCCACCAACTTAGGTAGGTGACAGATATGGTAATCTGGGAAGAAAATGCTGTCACATAATTTGATTATGCTACCTCCTTTGATAAACAATAGTTTCATTATGGCATCCAAACTTTCACATAGAAGTTCTTGCTAAAAACATAAAGAATTTTATTATCCAAAAAAAAAACATAAAGAATTTTTTTTTTAAATAAAAAACACACAGATTTACTAGCCAAAAAATGCCTTCTTGCAAGGCCTAAACAGAAGGTGATTCACATTTTTATTCATTGTAGCAATCATGATCCTGAGGAATGCATAATCTAGTTATGCAGATTAGTATTTCTCAAGGACAATATCTTATATAAGAAATTCATAGAAATTGTAGGCACACATGCATAATCTAGTTATGCACATTAGTATTTCTCAAGGACAATATCTTATATAAGAAATTCATAGAAATTGTAGGCACACAGAAAGTAACAGGGCATAAACTGAGAATGTAAAATAGAAAATAAAAACACATGGATTGGAATCACCTCTCTACAACCTTGCCAAAAGTGATACTAATGATCATCCCAACTCTCCAGTTCCCTAAACCACACACATGCACACAAAAAAAAAAAGGTGCACAAAATGATTCCTTACTGAAGGTATTCCATTTTTTCAATTCCATCTTATAATTCAGTAAGAGAAAATCTTCTGATAGCAGGCATTGACAGAGAGAATGATACAAGTAAAAATCCAAATGGAAAAACAGATATTTAAAGTAAATGAGATATTAGCATGATGTCTTCATTATTTAACCATGAAATTTTTGTTATGAAACATGCACAAGATTTATTAGTCATGTTTTGGTGGAAGGTGGCAATTGATTTGGCACCAATTATAACCCAAAAGAAAACATAAAGAATTGCACCTGATTTTTCTGCATTTCCATGATTTCTTCCTGCAGCAGCCAAACAACAGTTGATGGTTACAAAAGATTTGAAATTTTAGAAAGGCACAGTTTTAGCAAGCACACACATGCACAATCAAGCATCTAATAGAAACAAAAAATACCTGTTTCTTTTGCAATTCTTGGTTCTCCTCTTTTAACTTTGCAACTTCTGCTTCCAACTCCATAGTATAAGCCTAACAGCAGCACAAAAAATAAATAACAGAAAGTATTGTGCATGTGTTGAGAAGCAATATCACAACAATTTTAATCTTCAAGATAAAACACATTTATAACCCTTTATTGTGGTTAGTTTCAGAAAAAGCATTGAGGCAAATGTATTGAACATAATTAGCTTTTTATCAATTTTGGCCAAATCCAGGTTCAGTTTCATGTTATGATCCTTAAAACAAATGCACCATTACCTTGTAACAAACTGGATCCTTACAACTTCTCATGACCTTGACTTCTCAAAACCTTTCATCTCTTCTCATGTCAGATCGCTATGACATTACCATTCTGCCGCATAATCTTTCATGAAGTTTTGGCATGCAGCATGGCCATAGATGATAAAAATAGAAGGTTAATGGCTAGCAAAATTCATGAAGCCATAACAAGATGAATTTCTTGGTTCTTTTTCTTTATCCAAAAGCTTTGGTGAAATTGTATAAATTTTTCAAAATAAATAATATGCAGGACTGTTTCACAAAAATTCACTGATGCATACAGCTCACACAAGGAAAATGGAAAATTGTATTCCTTCTCATTTCATTTTTGTTTTACTAAAAGTGCATCTATATGCAGAGCAACTCTCAGCTTTCTGTAATTTAAGTCAATAGAATAGTAATGCTGTTATGTTTTCAGTCAACCTGATATATGCTTTCCCCCTAGTGCAGCGCATATTATGATTTATAGGACAGTGTAGCAGAACTCTCATCTACTTATTATTTTGATAATCATGGATTGCTCATTTAGCACTTGAGATATCAAAATTGCATTTGGATTAGGTTCATGTTTCAACTGAATTTGGTACAGATTCCATATTCTTTTGTACAAATTACAAGAACGGCAAACTCATAATCTATATCTGGAACCACAATAGATAGCATATCAATGAAATATTCACCTGCTTGCGAGCCCGTGACCTTGCAGCCGACTCTCTGTTCTTAATCATTCTTCTTTGCCTTCTTTCAACCACCTTCTCCACAGCACCACTGGCCCTCCTTCCCCTTAAACCTCCATTGAAGACATAAGGAACTGGTGACACCGAAGAAGTATCCCCATTACTCTTTGTAATCCCATCTGATGATAGCTGGTTTGCAGGTGATCCTGTTGCAACACCCCCCAATCCAACCATTCCCAAACCTCCATTCTGTATCAAACCACCACCGATCCCCTGATCCCCAATCCCTATGATTCCACTCCTAATTCCAGGACTAGTTTGCAGAGGCAACTGTGTCACATATCCCAAATTAGGCTGCTTAGGAAATATTTGCTGTTGCTGATGCTGATGCTGATGCTGTTGCTGTTGCTGTTGCTGATGCAGTTGCTGCTGCTGTTGCTGCTGCTGCTGTACCTGTGGCTGATTTGATCTAACCCCATTAACATTCAAAGGCAAATTCGAGGAATGCATGGAAATTTGATTAGTATTATTACTGTTCAATACCAGGCCTCTGTTCTGCTGAAACCCAATTCCCAAACTAGAATTATTCCCTGACCTCGATAAATCGCCAAAATAAACACCATTACCATTAACTTTTGCAGCTAATTGAGCATCTTCTCTCACCACCCCAGCTCTCACCAAAAACTCCTCTAGAGTCATCTCTCCCAAAGTTTGCTGCCTCTGAGTCTGAGGCACATTATTAACCGCTCCAGTGCCAACCCCATTCCCATATTCCTTAGATATGTCTTTCCAAACCTCATCTACCGTCTTTTGGCTGAGCGTTCGAGGAAGAGTCAATGAACCCTGGCGCTGCAGACCCTCTTGCATCCCAATAGAGGACGTTACCATGTTCTGCGTCTCCTCTGCACATATATTTTTAAGCAGCTCATCCATATTCATAGATCCAAAGTCCTTTCCTATTCCCCCCATGGTACTCTGTAACTCATCAAAGGTCAACGAGTAGATCGACGGCTGCCTGGTCAAAGGAAAGTTCCCCGGCGGTCGACTTCCGGTGCCACCTCCACCACCGGCATCAGACGATGGGTCATTAGTGAAGTTCTTGAAGTTGAGATTAGTTCCCATTTTGTAAATATCTAAATAAAACAGTATCAAACAGCTAAAGATGAATCCAATAAACTCGAAACCTCTCAAATTTGCCTTACTAATTCTTCAATTCTCTTTTTCCGAGTCTAGAATTCAACTTTACTTAACAAAAAATAAAAAAATAAAATCAGAAAATTAAGCCCACTCAAACTTCTAAATTAAATTTCTAAAAATGTCATTAAATTCACATTGCATGTCAAACCAGAGTAGCTCAGTAACATAAACCAGAAATTCCAAACACGAAACAATTCAAAACCCTAATATATGATCTTAATTTCCAAAGCTAGAAAATACAGTCAAGAAAAATTTAAATTAAAACAAAATAAAAAAGAGAAATAAAGAAATTCAAGTATTATTTTCATTTTTCAAAATCATAGACTATACTGATAAACACTAAAATTATAGCAAATTAATAACAGAGATCATTAAGGAAAAAAAAAAAAAAAGAAAGAGTAAATTTACCTTTTTCTTATAAAAATAAAAATATATTATGTGATTTTGGTGGCTGCTTTGTCTGCAGTTTTTTGGTTCCTTCTTCTTCGCGTATTTAGGGCTGGGTGGATGCGCCAAGTGTCGATTGTCTCTCAATTTTTTTAGCTTTTAAGAAATGGCTACTCCTTACAGGTTATGATTTTTTAAATTTTTAATTAATATAACAAAAATAAATTAATTTACCGTATATTCATATTTATAATTAATACTTATTAGTAGGCCAGCTGGAATGGGAGACGTGGACCAATCACTATAAATTATGAGACTTTGATGTGAGATATGGCCAATAAGAGAATGCGAGGTGGTATTATCAGAGCCGTCCACGTAGCTTAAGGTTAGTGCGCACATGGAACTGAAGGGTATTTTCGTCAAAATAAACGATGTTTATCCGTTCCATGCACGTGAAAGCTTTGTGCCGACATTAGAAAGGCTTAAGGTTCAACATTTGCTTTCCATGGTCCAATCAGCCTCAAAATTAAGTTTGTATCTTAAATTGAGGGGTAAATTACAATAAAAATCATTAA
>CATKHJ010070419.1:0-15092 GCA_949750685.1 Vernicia montana | reverse complement strand
AATCAGAAAAAAAAAAAATTAAACAGAAAAAAATATTACACAAAAAAAAAAAATTCAAATCTTTCAAAGGAAGAAGGAATGACTCACCTAAATGATCGATTTTCAGTGGAGCTCCAGTGGTCAATTGAAGAGATTGATTTTCGGTAGTCTGCTGCTCCTTTTAGCCAAATTACTCCGCTCGAAACTTCAAACTTCTTGTTACACACCACCAAACAGACGCAATCTTAAGCTAGGGCGAATCAGAGAGATAAGGAAGGGAAGGGAAGAGGGAATGAGAGAGAGCGAGATGGAGAAGCAGAGAAAGGCAACGGAGGGAGGGAAAGAAATTAGGGCTCGTAGCCAGGAGAAGAAGAAGAGATTTGGTTATTTAGATCTTCAATTTTAGTGACGGATTGGAGAAGGAATAGCGACGGATTAAGAAGTTTTAAATAAAACGGTGCGTTTCGATTTGAATTGTCATAAATTTTCAAAATCCGTTGCTAAAAATGGCTCCATTACCTGCGCCAAACTTAGCGAATAATTAATCTGTCGCTATTTCGTCGCAAATTCTTTGCAATTTATTTTACAATTTCAATCCACATTTACATCGCTATTTCATCGTTAATAAATCCGTCGCCAATTTAATGAGTTCTAATAGTGTCTAATTTTGATATAAATTATTTATTTTTAATTGTGAAGTTATTGGTTTACTGCTTAATATAATTTCAGCAAACTCATCAATGATAAATCAAACATAAATCTATTATTTAGGTTGTACACATACATTTAGCATTAAGTTAAGTGCATCTTTAATGGTTAAACACTTGAAGAGTTTGATGCTCATTTCACATCATCAATTTATTAAATTTTTCTCATTATACTATTTCTCATAATAGTTAAACTCAAAAAAATAAATAATATGAGACTCACAATCAAATCACATATTATTTAAATCATTCACAATATATATTTCATAATAAATATTTTTATTTAACAAAATCATTTAATTATTTTAAGAAAATAATTAGTTAATTTTGCCAAAAAAATTATATTTATCAAAAATAATATTTTTTTTTAGTTTTTGAAAGATAATATATTTTTAAATATTCAGAAAATAATATATTTTTCATTTGTTTAAATACATAATTAGTTAACTATTAACAATAAAATAATTTGAAGTTTTTGCGAATAAATATTCAATAATTAAACGAAAAATTATGCGTAGTTAAACATGACATTAAAAAAAAAATTCGAATATGAAGTTCTAAAATGAAAAACACTAAGTTATATAAGTTACCATTAGTTTTAAAATACAAAATATTTTAATTAAAAAAAAATTCAGCATAAGGGGCCCACCTATAAGGCCACATGTCTTGATCAGGACAGCACTCAGGCGTCCAGCCTGCACGGTCTCCATTATCCTCTATTTATTATTCATCGAGTGTTTATTTAAAAGTTAAACGTTATTAACCGGTTGATATGCATCAACCTCTTTTAACAGAGAGTCTGCTAATCAAACACTCAATAAACTCTCAACAAACTCTTATTAAAAAAATCATAAACGTAGGGTATGTTCGGTATCATTTTATGTTTTTTATTTTTTAAAAATAAAAATAAGATTTTGAAAATTAGAATTTATTATTTTTGGTTTTCTATTTTTTGTTTTTAAAATATTTCTGAATAAATATAAAAAAAATTTAAAAAAATAATTTTTTAAAAAATATTTTCTAATACTTATTTTTTTTTAAATTTAAAAAAATAAAAATAAAAACAAAAAATAAAAAACTGTGCAGTGATATCAAATGCTTTCTTAGAGGGTGACTGATGAATTTGATCTTATTTCCAAAACGAGGTGCGAAACAAGGCAAAAACTCATCATATAGGTGCATCCCCCTTAATTTTCTTGATCCCGTTTAATTAATTGGAGATGGAAAAAGTAGGGAAAATAATAAATTAGAAAAGTTTAAAAAAAATTGTGAAATAGCACGTGCATAGGCCAGAGAATGAAGGACTAGACTTCTGTTTCTGAAATTGTCTAATTTTCTGTTCTTTTTTCTGATTCTTAATTAAATAATGTACTAACTGAAGATTAATGAGTTAATTTGAATCTCACAACACTTATTAAAATGAGGTGACTTGGATCAATTAACTTGCTGACTAGGATCATGCATGTGCACATTAAAAAAAATGAGGTGATCATATTTATTGTCAAAAACTCAAAATCTTTGGTTGTACTCACCAGAAATAATATAGAGCAACTCTTAATTAACCCATAAATTTTTTAAATAAGATTTCGCTTTTTTTTTTTTTTATATTTTTTTTATAATTAATTAATGAAAATTTTTTAATGATATTTTATTATTTTTGTGTTAAAATAAGAGTAAAATTGACAATTACTTTTAAATATAATTTTTTTAAGATTTACAGTTAGTTATATTCTATAATTAGTTGTATCAAGGAGAAAAAAAAAAGGAGTAAAATTATTATTTAGTAGCGTTGAACATATTTATTTTCAATTCAAAACATCCCACCAATGAGTTTTTTTATTTTTTTTTTATTTCGATGATACTAAAATCATTTTTAAAATTACGAGAATTTGAATTCAAACCATTTAGCAAAATTTAGCAAAATTGTGAAAGCTTATGAAATATACTATATCATAGAAGATAGCTAGAAGACAATATACATCTGTATGGTCTGGACAGAGCCTTAATATATAATTATTAACCTCTGGAAAATATATATTACTATTAGATTTGACATTTTATTTTAATTTTTATGAATATATGGCTGCTTCTGTTTGCTTTTGGCACTCAAAATTATTCCACAGAAGGAAAAAAACGTTACATACCAAATAATTAAATCGGTGATGGATATCTGTAGAAGATGATAGCGACTACATACAGGAGAGAATTTGATACATCCCATCCAGCCATTTTTTATCAATTTCTCTGGACTTTCATCTGTTGAGACTTGAGAGCAACACCTATCATGGTGAAAACTTATATTTGGAAAATAAAATGTATAAAAAAATTGACTTAATTTGTGCTTTCAATATTATAATATGAAGATATTATAGGTTGGTTTTATTTGCACTACTGAAATGAAAATATAGTATTCTTTAAAAAATCTATACTTTTATATTTGAATTTAAGTATAAATATATTTTAATTTTTTTTAGTTTGATTCAATGAGAAGTATTCTCAAATAAATACTATAATATGAAGATTTAGGTTCTTTTCACTTGAGAGTCTAATACTACAGCTTTACATTTGATTTATGCATTTAAAAATTATTTTTATGAGTGCTCACATTAAAAATTGAATCTTGATAAATAAATTTCAATTTTAACTATACTTTCTGAAGTTATGATTAATTAGACTGTATTATTATTACTTTGCAGCCCGTTTGGTACGCAAGATTATTTAACTAAGTCACAATATTAGTAAATAATATTATATTTGATACATATGATTAATGTTGGGTTTCATAATTTCAAAAACTTAGTTAATCCATGGAATCAGTATTATTTAAAATCTAACCCCTCATGTCTTTAGCAATTCCTATTTAATGGGGATTACTAATCCTATTATTTTATGAAATTTTAGTCCCTAAAATAGCCTCACTTTTTTACTTTGTCTAAAAAATAGTCTTAGTTTTCTAATTTGTTTCTCCATTATCATTAACCCTCCCTCCGCTAATGCTATTAAATCCAATGATATAGTAATTTTTTTATTTAACATATTTCAAAATTTTTTATAATTTTTAAAATTTGATCTTCTAAAGCATGCAAACATATTTGTCTTTTCCAACGAGACCATGTGATGTAGGTTTATAGATATAAAATATATTCCACTTGTAAAATTTAAACCTTCAAAATCAAAATCTTTATATATAGGGAAACACAAATTTTATATATAGGGCAAATGGTGTTTAAGTAATTTAATTATTTTAATAATTTATCCCATTCATTAATCTATCCTACCAAATGTAGGATTACAAAAGTATGATTACTTAATATTATATATTAAAATTTCTGTATCAAATAAGGTTTAAGATAAGTAGTCTTATAATTTAACTAAATTTAAAATTAAGACTAATTTTAAGAATTACGAATTCGTGAATCAAATGATATGTTAATTCTTTACCTAAAGATTGACAAAAAGAAATGGTAGCTGGGAATTTTTAAAACTGAAACATTGCCTAGTATATATTTTGTGATCAATCATTCAAATTAGGGAATACAGAAATGCATGTCTAGCTAGCTAGCTAGTCAGCATTTTTACCAAATTTATTAAGCAAGTAGATAGCATTAGTACCAACAAGTTTTTGATTCATTGGTACTGAAGTTGTTTTCATGATTAAAATGTTTCTAATTCAAATATTAATGGAGTCAAATTAAAAAAAAAAAAAATGGATAGCATTATAGTACAAATTCTTGAAATTTTATTAATAATGTATGAAGTCAAACTCATTTATATACATATAGTTTTTTCACAGCTGGATTGATAGATGGAGATAACTTCTTTATCTTGTTTTTGATGTTATTTCTTTGACAAAGATATATATATATACATATATTTTTATTATTATGGCTAGGCTGCATCATGGGTAGACAATTATTATTATTAATAAGAATTTTGACATTTTGGACTTAGTTTAATTAACTCTATCAAATACAATAAAAATATAACAATATCACACGTAACATTTTATTGATCAAATAATTAAGGTAAGATCATATCATTTCATTGAATTAATTGCAGAAATAAAATTCGTAACCATGTTAGGATTAAGATTCAAATGCCATCAAATAATAATAATAATAACATATATAAATATAGAGGTTTGAACTGAATTGTGGATATAAAATAATAGATTTATTGTAAAACAATATAGAAATATAGAGGTTTTGTCCTTATTATAAAAAAAGAAAAAGAAAGAAAGAAAGAAACACTATAAATATGAATAATGAATTTGTAATCGGGGTGGTTTGGGGAAATTATAAGTAGACCCTCATAGAAAAATAACGTCCCCACTGACTGACAGTTAAAGATAACAAAACAAAATAGATAGAAAAAAGGAGAAAGAAAAACTAATATATATCATTTTTCAACTTTTTAATCTCTACATAATTAACATTCTAATTTTGAAAAAAAAAATATTTAAAATCTGTTATATTTTAGAAATACATTTAGTTAACAAATCAATTTCACGAGTCTTTTTCTCTCTCTCACTTTCAGTCGCTTAAAAAAACTTGTTCGTACTTAAATTTATATAAATTATTAAAAATATTTTACTATACCGAATATATAGACTTATTTCATATACCAAATTAATTAGTAATGAAATATTTTAATTAATATGACTATTTTATTTATTTTTTATTAAATAAAAAGATACCGATATTCTTTTTTTTTTCTCTATATATTATTATCTCATTAGATTTATACATACATTTAATATAGGTAAATTTTTTTTTTAAAATTATTATATAAAAAAAAAAGAGTTAATTATTAGACGTATAAAAACAGTATATGTAAAAAAGTAAGGCGAAATATCAAATTGAAGACCACCTAAGGATCTTATCAATAAGGATGTTTTGTCCAACAAAATCTAATAGCTCGTCTTTTGTGGGACCCTTTTAAGATTTGCTGTCACTTAATATTTCTATATAACCATCAATTGGCACATTCCTCAAGCCCCCTTCCCCCCCCTCTCTCTCTCCTTCAATCTTTAATTTCTTTTTTCTTGTTAAAAGATTAATTCTTGATTTTGTAATTTTCTTTTTTCTTTTAAAACTTCTTTTATGCATTTTCTAAGCTCAAACTCAATTAGTACTCTAAATTTTTCTCATAACTATTACCATTCATTTCTTTCTTTCTTTCTTTTAACTCATCTTCATTTTTTTTTTTTTTCATTTTTTAAGGCAAAATATTCAATACATAGTAAATAGGAACATGTAAAAGTTATCATTAGTGTGTGTATATAAATAGTGACCTTTGTTATATAGACTTGACCAAGAAAAAATGAAGGAGAGTGGTAGAAAACAAGGTGCACTATCACCATGCGCAGCTTGCAAGCTTCTTCGTCGAAGATGTGCACAAGATTGTGTTTTTGCTCCTTATTTTCCAGCCGATGAGCCTCAGAAGTTTGCCAGTGTCCATAAGGTATTTGGAGCAAGCAATGTTAATAAAATGTTACAGGTTAATCTCCACCTCACCTCTCTTTTTTTCAAAATATGATTTGATAATATATATAAATATATAATTGCAGTTATTTTATTTCCCCATATAATGTTATTTATTTACAAGTGACCTTTTTTTTTAATTTTGAGAAAGGAAATTTATTATTGATCATATTTAAATTCTACAGTTAATTTTTATAGTCGTACATTTACCAAAAACCTATCTTTTTTTGTTCTTTTTAAATTTTTATTAAGGTAAATATTCAAAATTAATTTTATTGCATCATGGTTTTTATTTTATGTACAAGTCATGTTTAGAGAAAACAGATATATAGAGTAATTTATACCAAAAGAAAAATGATCAGTTGAGTAATGAGTAATCATAAAATATATACTCCTAGCCTTTCCTTAATTTTCTTTTGTTTACTTATATATGTTTATTAATTTGAAGAGAACGAGGCATGCAAATGCGTATATAGTTCATAGTTTTTTTATTAATTTAAAAACTATGATTAATCAAAAAAATCTTGTTCATAGTTTATGTTTATTAATCATATATTGCTTAAAAAACTTTAGAATGGAAGACCTTTTGAACAATTTAGGAAAAAAGAAATTCTCACAGTAGTGTTAAAATCTGATGAATTATTATACATCAACAAATTCTATAACAACAGACCAAAAACAAAAAACAAATTCTATAACAAAATAACCAAAACACCCTATCATAAGAGAAGTAACTTTATTATTAATGTTTCTATTAGCTAGCTAGGGATTTACTGATAATTAAAGATTATTATTTTTAATTATATGTTTTAAATGGAATAAGATTTAAATCTTTGACTTTATATATATATACAAAATAAGTACTGATCACTGATTTATTAATTTCATAATATATATATTTTTTTTGCAGTCATGTCATGTCATGTTATATAATTATTTAAAGAAAAAACAAGCAATTTAAAGAAGTAGAGAAAAGTGATCTCCTCATATATATATTTTCACTTTTTATTTTCGGTTGTAGTGGTTAGTTTCAGTTAGTATATATAGAGACCCACACAACACTAAAAAAAGTAGGATTCTAATTCCATATTCTATTCAAAAGTAACTGTTTTTACCATTTGATTCCTCAATTTCGTACAATAAATAGAATAAAAGGATCACAATTTATAGCTTTACTTGTTGGTTGCATATGTGAAATCTAGAGGATAAAGTGAGCAAAAGGGTATATATATGTTTATGGGATATGATTAAAGTGATTAAGAGCCAATGACTAATAATAAAAAAGAAAGTAATTAAGAGCCAAACTCTATTACTTTATGAATTATGACCTCCCACTTGTGGCTTTTGGAAATTAAACCTTAGAATTTTATTATTTTCAGATAAAATTTTGGAAAAGAAAGGTTGATTATTATGAATTCCTTAGCTTTTCTTTGTGCTTTAAAGACATGAAGTTACGTCGAAAGAAATATATACATATCACAAATATGTCCAAAGGAGACTTAATTGATTCCATCTATGCAAATAAAGTTTGATACTTTCTTATGCTTTTTGTTTTTTTTATTTAATTGTCTAATGATGATGTCACCGTGACATCTATATATTTTTAATTACAATTTATAGCTTAAAGATGTAAACAATATATATATATATTTTGAAAAATGTGTTTTTATAATATATTTATGAAGAATTAACTAAATTATTTTTTGCATTGACTAGTAGTTTAGTAATAAATTTTTTTAAAATTTATATTATAAAGTATTTGATTTAAATTTCGATTATTTGATTTAATAATATTATTATTGGTTTTTTAAGAGAAAAAAAAAATTCTTTTTTAGTATTTAAATTTAAATTTTTTATCCAAATTAGATATATATTTATTATTAGCTTATTAGTCTAAAATACCCTGAATTTTTCAACTTTTTATAATTAATTATATCTTATCATTTGAAAATAGGTTATTATACTTCAAAACTTTTAAAAAAATTTACAATTTTATTATTTGGTCAAAATTGTTCTTTTAAACTTTTTCTCTCTTCTAGTGGCATATGACATAGATTAAAAATATAAATGATATATTACTATTTAGTTCTTCATATTCAATTTAATTAATAAATTCATTATTCATTTTTGAGAAACTAATTAAATGGCCTATCATATTTGTTTTGTTAATAAAATTTAGGGTAAAATAATTTATTTTTAAAAAATATAGTAGAATTATAAAAAAATAAAAAAAATTCAGGATATTTCAAGCCAACATGTCTTTATTTTTAGGTTATGCCTACTAATGATAGGAGAGTGATATTCTGATTGAAGTTTAATTAATAAATAAATATTTTTTTTTAGTTAAGGAAAAAATTAAAAAGAAAAATTAAAGTCAACAGTCTTACATTAGCACGTGTATATCAAACTCGGTGGTGGTTAATTAGTTTAGGCAAGTCAAAAGTATCAAACATCTTACATTAGCACGCCAGACATTAACATATGCATGCTTAGAGTAAAAAAATAATAATAATATTAATAATAATAATATCACATGATTGGGTTAAAATTAATAATTCAAACAAAAATAAATAAATAAAACCCTTTTCTTAAGGTTCACTTCATTTGATGTATTATTGCAAGGTTCATTGCATCAACCAAAAAAAGTCAATTCCATTATAATTTTAGGATTCAATTTAGGCCAATTAGAATTTTAGGATTCAATTTAGGCCAATTAGAATTTCCGGATTAGGATTTGCAAATTTCTAAACAAATTACAGTGTAAAGTTAGATTTTAACAAGAAATATATAACTTTTTTAATCTAAACACAAAAAGGAATATTCTTTACTTCCCTCCATTGCTTAACTTCATTTCACATTAGTTAATTTCTATAAAATTAATGAATTTATAATTTAGTAATTGTATACTTGTCTTATAACATATTTAAGATGTAATAAAATTTGAAAATTTGTAGGAGCTACCAGAGCATCAACGAAGCGATGCGGTGAGTTCTATGGTGTATGAGGCAAATGCTAGGGTACGTGACCCAGTTTATGGGTGTGTTGGGGCAATATCATCTTTGCAACAACAAATTGATTCTCTGCAAACCCAATTGGCAATTGCACAAGCTGAGGTTGTACACATGAGAATGAGCCAATTTGGTTCATCTTCAAATCCAAACACCATGGATATGGTAGTTGATCAGGCCAATGCTGGGGAATCATTGTGGTCATGCTAGTTTATTAGCATGCCTTGCCTTCTCTTTTTGCCTATATACTTATTAATTCACTATAATGGGCTTGCTTTATTGTCTGCCTCTTTTTTATACCCTTTTGCTTCTGTTTTTTTTTGGTCTTTATAGCACATCTCTTCTACTTGACCAAGAGATGATGATGATGATGATCATTAACCATATTGTATATATATTTCTAAACATATATAATTATATATGATGAGTTATTATATGTTTAGTACTAGTGAAGTTGACTCTCTCTTTTTTTTTTTTAGTAGCACTCTTTTAATTATCTTAATTTACCTGTAAAAAAGGGGGTGTTTGAGTGGGGTTTGACAATGTTATGGTTGGGACAATGTCAATGTGTCATAATTAATCCATTAATTGTTATTATTAGAATTAAATATGTTGTTACTTACATGATTTAATTTGATAGCTTAAAATATGTCTTGAGTTGGGGAAAAAGTTTCAATTCAAATCAAATAATAAGTGAAATCAACGACTATAAAAGCAATAGGGGAATTGTAAATGAATTCAAATTGATGCTTATTAAGTAATTAACTACTTATATCAATTGATATTGTTAGTCACCAACACCAAGTATCCTTTAACCTTCTCATAAAATATAAATATTAAATAGACAGCAGACTAATATGGTGTTGTATGGCCAAAAAAAAAAAAAAAAAAAAAGACTAATATGGTGTTGTATTTTTACATTAAAAAAGTGAATTTAAAATCGAATAACCATAAATAATAAGTTGATAAGAAATAAACATATATATTTTCTATAATGTTAGTTAGAATGCTTTTTTATTTTTATTTTATTGATGTGAGGGTCAAATGGGCCGTAGGTTACACAACAAAGGGTAGTCATCATCTTACACTCGCCATAAAAACGAAATCTCACTTAGTGCGATGGAGGGACACCCAATATCACTCACTCCCAAGAGTTAGGGCTGTAATCGAGCCGAGTTTTAGTATGTTCAGACTCGGCTCAATATGTTTTTTTTTCGAACTCGAATTTTGAATCGAATTTTAAATCGAACTTAAAATCATATTCAAACTTAATTCGTTTAAACTCGAGCCGAACTCGAGCTTGACTCAAATCTAGCTCGTTAATAAATTATAATTCAACTAAAATCGAGTTCGATTCGTTTTGAAATTTGTTTATAATTTATCAAAATATTCGACTTTTTAAATATTTATTTTTAATAAAATAATTATAACAAAAATACTTAAAACTAATATAAAAGCAAAAGCATCTAATTAGTGAAAAAAAAAATTTCTATCATAAAATTGAGCACATGTATTACAAAGATATTACTCTCTCCATTCATTTTTATGTGTCATTTTTTATTGTTTCACAAATATTAAGAAATAATTAATTACGTTAAGTTTCAAAAATAAGATGACTAAATTATCTTATTGATTATAGAGTAATAGATAATATGTGTATTAATTATAGAGTAAATGATAAGAATATAATTAGAAAAAAAAATTAAAGTCTTATTGGATTTCTAAAGTAACAGATATTTTAAATTTAAAAAAAAAAACGTCAGATAAAAAGAAATGGAGTGAGTAATTAATAAAAAAGATATTTTTAAAAATTAGAATATTAGATTATATAATAAAAAAATATTAGATTATGTTAATTAGGAGTATATATATTTTAGTCAAATTGAATTACCAAAAAATTTATAAGAGTATTAAAATATATTTTTTAGAGTGTCAAAATTATTAAGTTAATAATAATAATAATAATAATCAAGTTGTTCAAGAGTTTATTATCGAGTTATTTATGAGCCTATTAATCGAGTTTGTTCATGAGCTTATTGTTGAGCTGTTCACGAGCCTAATCGAGTCGAGTTTTGTTTTGCTCAAATTTGACTCGTTTATTAATCGAGACTTAAAATAAGATTTAAATTTGGCTCATTTATAAAATGAGCCGAACATCGAGCCACTCGCGAACGGCTTGACTCATTTACAGTCCTACTAAAAATAATGCTTTTACTATTTGAGTTAGGGCTCAAGTTAATATTATTTTAAAGTGTAGTCAATTATAAAATTGATATTTATTTTTATATATAACTTTTCAGCTTTGATATGAATTTTTGAATGTTCTATATCCATAATTAAAAAAACAATTATGGGAATGAAGAAAAAATCTCAACGTAAGGACAATATTAGACATCATGTATAATGTGTGATATGTCCTGCCATGTACAAATTGTTTTTTTCGTTTTTTTGTTTTTTTGAATACTTGCAAGTGTTAGTTCTCTCTATTAGTTGTCGTCTTCAATTAGTTAAACAATAATCAATGATTCTTGCTATTTCATTTTTCTTTCAATTCAAACTGAAATTAATATTTAGTAGAATCAATTCTTGTCTGCATGAAACTGATTATCTCTGATTTGATTGCAATGCAATTAAGTTTTGCAATTTGGATCACCTTCACCTGTATTATTCATGTATATTAGTTTGTTTATATATATAATCTATCTTTCTAAATGGAACTGAATAGGAATTCTCTTATTCCATCGGAATGATATCATCTTATAATTAATAATTGACATTTTCTCTACTAAAGAGATGTCGAAATGCCATCTCACTGATGGCTCCAACACCAGTAATTAATGAAATAAAAATGCTTCTATAAATTAAGGAAGTAACCCTGTTTCCAACCGTCCAATAATAAAAATTGAAATCGAAAAATTATTTAAATTTTTTTTTGTCATGTGGTATTATTACTTTGTTACTTGGCAAAATATATATATATATATATTATTACTTTGTTAAAAATTAAGTTTATATGAAATTATCTTATCAATTTTTTTTTTAAATCATTATATTTCTATAGGTTTTCAATGAAAAATTTATACAAACTAATATATATAATATATTTTTATTATTTTTCAACTGATCCATATATAACAAATTTGATATATATATATATATATATATTTATCTTAATATTCAAAATTATTAAAAAATAATATTTAAATGATTAAATTTAATAAAAAATAATAATAATAGTTCATGTATGTTAAAATATTAAAAAAAAAAAAAAAGTTAAATCTAAAAACAATATGGCCCAAACTTGTGAAAATTGCGAGCTTGCCACTAGTTGGTGATAAATTAACAATGTCATAATCAAAATTCGGACTGTCAATGATTAAATTCAGAAGAAAAAAATATTTATTTATTTATTGTAAATTCTCTAATCCCATCATTGTATTATTGAAAAAACAAACTAATTAATTATGTTAGAAATTTATAGTAATTTTAATCAATTGAACAAAACTAAATAAACTAAAAGAAGAACTTCTCAGAGAAAATTATTGTTTAGCTAAAATTTTGTCAAATAAAAAGATAGGACTTTCTTTCTTCGATTGAGCCCACTAGCCCATCTCATCAAACAAACAGATGAGGAATTTTGTGAAACGATGGAGCCCATTTCTTTTCTACTCGGCCTAATCTTTCCAATTATTTTTAAACAAAATCCAAGAAAGAGCCTAAGGCTTGGCCTCGAGGCTCGACCCAAATTTGCATCTCTATAGGGATTCCTCCGCCCTAACCCATCTTTATTCGCTATGTTGTTTTTATATGAACCAAAAAATAGATAATAAATAATAATAATAATAATAATGGTAATTTAAAATAAAAAAATACAAAATACTTTAACATTCTTAAGATTTCACATAATTAACAATTTAGTCCCAGTTATTTTAAAATTAATATTTTTATTTCTTGAGATTTGTTAATATTCAACACTTTGGTACTTGTTTGTAAAATTAAAAAATTTTTACTACATTATTCTTGATATTTTAGTTTATATAACACTTTTATCCCTGAAATTAATTTAATATGCTTTAGTTCTTTAATTATAGTATTATAAAACACTTTAATTCTTCAAAATCTAGCACTTTTTATTGAAGTTAGTTTAGAAATTAAAAAAGCTAATTTTGAATCATAAGGATTAAAGTATTAAATATATCAAATTTTAAGAGTGTTATAGTAATTTAAAAAATTAAAAACAATATAACAATTAGCCACTCTGCCCCAAATGGGGAAAAACTGAGCCCAAGCATGATTTGAAGACGTATTTAACACGGTGTATGCTACTATTACTTAAAAATTCTCAAGTAAGATTTACTTGAATTTTACAAAAAAAAAAAAAATACTTGATTTTATAAAAATATTTTAAAAATTACAAAATGTTTAAAAACTTGTAGAATGATAATTTTTACAAAAAATGACTTGATTTTACAAAATTTTCAAAAAACTTATAAAAAGGAACTATCTTACACATTATTTTGTAAAATTATTATTTTTACAAAAAATAATTAGGTTTTACAAAATATTTCAAAAACTAATAAATAAATTAAAAAAGTCATCTTGCATGTTATTCTATAAAATCACATTTTTTTTTTATATAAAAAGACTTGATTTTACAAAATAATATGCACAATAACATTTATTTTTGTAATTTTTTCAAAAATTTTTTAAAATCAAATAAAACTATACTTGAAGGGATGGTAGAACACCGTTTAACTAAGTCCCAAAGTTAGAAAAGTCAGCTTTTGTAGCCGATATTCTGCTCTCTGCTTGTGGAAATTTCAAATGATAATTTTTGGACTTTGATGGGAAAAAGATCTATATTTTCAGTTCAAATGCATGAGTGGTTTTTATTCCTTCAAAGAAAAAAGATTAATCAATTTAAGAAATAAAAATAAAATCCTCAAGACCTTCCCTTTCCATTTTTTTTTTAAAAAAAAAAAAAAATTAAATTTCTACAAACAAAAATCTGCGATATGCAGTTGCTATATATCCTGATAAATATATATAGTAGAACAAAGCAAAAGCTTATATATATATTATCCAATAAAGTAATTCATTATGAGCAAAAAAAAAAAATTTATTTTCAAGAAACTACAATCTTTTATTTTAAACAAAATCAAGGAAGGAAAAAACAAAAAGAAACAATATCAAAATTTAGAGATAGCAATATGCTCTTAGTGTAGGCATATTTTAAATTCTCAACGTAAGGCAGTAATTTGTTGAAAAAAATAATTTTTTGGTCCACTATGTATGTTTCCCCACATTTCTTTGAATTTCATTAATGGAATGACAAGCACTATATATTACCTTCGCTAAATACCTTTTGCTAATGATCTCCTCAATTTATAACGAATTCCAATCGATCTAAAGCTACAAGCAGAAAGGGTAATTAAGAAAATAAAATCCACAAAAATAAATAAATATTCTAGAAAATTTAGAGATAGCAAGTTGCCAAATTCATGAAAATACAAATGGTACTTGTAAACCTATAAAGATGAAGAGGACAATATATATTTAATCATGACAACCAAAGAAAAAAGAAAATATATTGCAGGGTATCTTATTGTATGACCTTCTTTTAGTCAACCAAGTACTCTATACATATATATCTATATTAATTAATATGATCATTATCATTATCATTTTAATTTATATTATGAAATTTCAATCAATTTTAATATTTAATTATAATGATCAATTTGTGATTTTAACTATTTAAATGAAAATAAAAATTTAAATTTTAGTATTTTATTTTTATAGTATTAGTGTACGATTAATATAGTAGTAAATTGAAAATACGAAATTACCTAAAAAATTCATGTAGAGTCCGTACCCATTAGCTAGGTTTCTTCAAGACATGGTATAGCTAACAT
>CATKHJ010070322.1:0-10699 GCA_949750685.1 Vernicia montana | reverse complement strand
ATATATATATATATATATATATATATATATATAAATAAAGAGAGAGAGAGAATCAAATTTGTTATCTCTGCTTTATATTGTTAATAACATGTTTATACCAATTGCTAACAAGACAAATATGTTGAAACTGATTTTTTTTTAATTTGATGGGCAATTATATACATGTGTAAACAATTATATATGGTTGATAATAGAATAGTAATGTTCATGTTTTGTATTTAATTAACCTTTATAACTTGATATAGATGGAGAACTTAAGCCAAGATTTGGATATTGAGGAAAATGAAGTGGTTGAAGTCAATGATGGGGCTGTTTGGCCTAACAAAGTTGAAAAGTATTTCATAGTTTTAATGGAGGAGGAAGTTAAAAAAGGAAATAGAAAAACTATTACTTTCACAAAAAATGTTTGTATGTCATAGTTTCAACAAAATTTCTATATTGTTTTTTCTTTATTTCTTTTTATCATAGAATTGTGTATGAGTTATAGATGGCACCCATATTTCTGCTTGTATTCCAGTTGCCGAACAAATTCCATATCGTGTCAAAAAGACTGAGACTACTCAAAACATAATGTGTGTGTGCTCATTCGATATGAAATTCACATTCGTTATGACTAGTTAAGAAGATACGACAAATGATTCAATAATTTTTTTATAAACTATTACTAAACTAGAAAATCAATTTCCCATGCCTCCACAAGGTAAATATTATTTAGTTGATTCTAGGTACACTAACATGTCTGATTTTCTTAGTCCATATAGTGGGGAACATTACCATTTACATGATTACAGAGAAGGTCCAAATCCATAAGGGCCTGAATAATTATTCAATTATATGCATTAATCATTACGCAATATCATTGAGCGTTGTTTTGGAGTATTGAAAGCATGATTTCCTATCCTTAGAGATATGCCTTCTTATCCAATTAAGCGACAAAGATATATACCTATTGCTTGTTGTGTTATTCCTAATTTTATTAGAATGCAGGGACACATTGATTCTTTATTTTCAGAATATGCAAATGAAAATATCATACTTGGAGATGGACAACCAAATGATGAAGTTAGACCTACCAAGACATAAGATACTATTAGTATCAATCCAAGTCAACTTCGTCAAATGAGCAATACTCGGGACAGAATAGCAAAATCTCTATGACAACATTATAATAGTTAGTTCTTTTTTATTATGTAAATAATTTCAGCATTAAAACTTTGTAAAAGATTATAATTTTATTTATTATATTATGATCTTACTATAAAGTCTTGTAATTTTTAATTACATGTTTTCATGTATGTATGAAGTTTAATTAAAACAATAAGTAAAAATGAAAATAGTTTTCAAACACAGCAGCTGAAATTAAAAACACTTTTTAGTAAATAGACAATAAAAAACTGAAAACAACTTTTAGTTTTTTGAAAACAAAAAACAAAAAAACCACATATCGCGACTAGGTTTCTGGCCTCGGGTGGATAGACTTTACACTGCTTTCCAATTCAAAATCGGAGAAAGATTAATTGGGCCTAGACCCAAAGAGGAGAACTGAGTTGCCACCTAGTTTTCAAAACTAGAAAAAGTAAAGGTGATTATAATTCCTGATTTCATACCTAACCACCCCTTTTTCAGAGATTTGACTAAGGAAAGTTAGGTACGAGCTTGAGAATGTGTTAGACACCCAAGTCCGCCAAGTTGTGAGGCTAGCTTCCATTGATTGATCATTTTTAATATAAGATTTATTTGGACTTTTAATATGCAAATCATGTTATCACTTAGAAACAGTTCATGCCATCAAATATCTTAGCAAAATAATCAACTCACAAACCATCAAAGGTTCAACATGTGATCAAGACTTAATTGATTATGAGAGCTTCATTTTTCCAAGTTATTTACTAACATGTCAAATTTAATCCAAGTGGTGGGTTTCTAATCATGTAATTAATTTCCTAATTTAATTAACCTAAATATGTCTTTTTCTATATTAATTATGTTCAAGGCTTCCTCAGATCATCATGCATAATTCAAACAAATATTAAAGCAATAATAGAAAACCCTAAACATGCTCCTAATCATGTTTAAACATATCAAACAACCTAAACATGTAAATATTATAACAATTATTCTATCAATTAATTATTTAACCTAAAGTATGCAATTCTAGGCCAATTGATTTGTTTTAGGTTCAATTAAATGTTTTGTATGGAAAATTAAAATTACCTTGTTTCATATATATGATCAAACAAACCTAAGTCTAATTAAGCTAAAATTAAAGGGAGGGTGAATTTAATTAATTATATACCCAAAATGAAAATAAAATAAAAAAATGAAATCTAACCTACTGGAAAAATATAGAAAATAAAAAATATCCAAAAAAACCCCAAAAATCCTAAAAACTAAAACTAAAATTAAATGGAAAAAAAATGAAAAATGAAAAGTGCCCTAAAATCTACCATAGGGGCACATAGCCTGGCCTACACCTATGGCTAAGGGCGTAGGCCTGTCCTCTTCCGTCCAGCCTTCTGTTCGATCCGATATTAACTTTGATGACTTTTCGGTTATTTCTAACATCTCCTAGGGGTTTCTCAATGTAAAAATACATATTAAATAACAAAAACACACTAAAAAAACTAACCAAAAGGGTCAAAATCATGAAAACAAAAAGCAAAGATGCAAAAAACAAAGAACATAATGAAGAGGGGTGGAGGTCCAGTCTCCACATGCCTCTCACTTGCTAGGCAGAAAGGGAGAAATCCTCAGATTTGCCTACTCCAACCATTTTCGTGATGCAAATGCATGGTTCATGTTTGGATATGATGAAATGACATTATATGAACTAAATTTAAAGTTAAAAACATAAAAAATACATAATCAAATGAAAAGATACACAAAGAACTCTTTAAAGGAATTTCCATGGATGATCAGGAACTAGTCTTGATCAGCCATGGATTGACCATTTCATGCCATGAAAACGAATATAAAAACAATTCTAACAACCTAATAGAATCAGAAATGTATATAACATGCATTCATGAATAAAACTTGTGACAAAATATAGAAAATATAACAAGAATATAAAAATAGAAACTAAACATCAAAAGTCCTCTCCACCACCCTATCCTTTGGTTCTATTAGGCCAATCAAGGCCAAAATTGCAATGGGAATCCTTGAGTTGAGAGTTCACAGTCCTCAGGTTCACATAAACCAAACAATAATGTACCTTTTTTTGGTACCTTTTTCTTGATTTGATTCACTAGTCTAGGGGGTTGGTGTTTGGGTTTAGGCTTAGGAATTGCTTGTAATGTCTCTAGAAAATGTCCTAGCAGAGAGAAGTATGCAGAATTATGAAGCTTGAATAGAAGAATCCCCCTTCTCTTCAAAAGATAAAATTTGCCTTTAATATTTTTGTTATTAAAATTTGAATTTTAATTAAAAGATCCTTCAAAATCTTTTTATTTTTCTATTTTAGGAATGAGGATTGATTTGTTATCCCTAATCCAAGAGCATTAGGGATAACAAATCAGAAATATTTGAAATTTCAAAAGAATTTGAAAAACATGACCTACTATAGGACAAGGGGCGCACTTAAGGGTGCGTGCCCTATGCCCCACCCTGCAAGGGGCACAGGCCTATCTCAGTTTCAAGGACTAAAATATAATTTTTTTTCACTCGCGAAGGTCAAAATATAATTTTTCAAAGTCCCTATTTTTTCGAATTTCATATAATTAAAACCAAAATTTCTTAATTTTTATGAATTTTTGAAACGGATTCCCAAAACCTTTCAAACAGATCAAAAACCTAATTTGTGAATCAAATCCAGAAAGAACCATATGGTTTCTCATCATCAAGCTCTAAAGTAAAAAATTAAGCGTTCACACCACAATGATACCAAACTCACCATTAATCATTGAATTGTTATCTTTGATACAAGAATTTATATAAGAAACATTCTTGTTAACTTTTTTAATACTTTTCATTTTCTTGTATTTTAACCAAGGTTTTCAGACTGGTCTAGTCTTAAAACTGATGAAGGCAGAGGGCCACGAATTGAAAGTTCAATCGGGATTGAACCGAGATTAAACCGTAATTAAATTAAATATATAATAAATATTATATAAAATATATTATAAGTAATATTACCTATTAAAAATCATGATAAATAAAAATATATCTAAATAAAATAAATAAATTAAGTAAACATTAATTAGCAAATTTATTAAATAATAAATATATTAAGTAGTTATATTAATAACAATTATGTTCATTGGTACAATATATATATATATATATATATATATATATATATATATATATATATATATATATAATTCATGATATTAGTAATTTATATATTTAATTTAAGGTGTATTAAATTAATGAATGTAATTTTTTTAAAAAAATTAATAGATATAATTTCTCAAATTAAAATGATTAATAATTAAATTATTTTAATATTGTGAGGTCTCGCCCGAACGTCCCTCCCCTTACTCGAGAAAAATATGGGATTTTAGCCTTAAGGAAAGGTGAGCGATTTTTAAGGGAGTTAAGGTACGAATTTTGGTGCTCACGATTGGAAGCGGCTATCGCCTCAAAAAATTGATTTGATTTTTAGAAATGGTTTAGGAGTCGCCACCCTAATTTATTTAAATGAAAAAATTAAGGAAAAACCCAATTTGACTCCAATTCATTAATCTTTGATTAATTTACCCAAGGATAAAAATCACTAGTTTTCGAACCAGGTTGAGCTCAAGGATTAGGTTTTTGATTTTAAAATAATCTCAATTTGGCTCTTTAATTTAATTTGACTTGAAAATTGATTTCATGAATGACAAGTATTAATGACGATAGTAAAGTGCATGATCATGGCATATTTATGAAATATATGGGAAAAATAAAGAGCAAGCATTTAAATATCTACAAGCAAAGGAGAGTATTTTCTCTAGCCCTTGTGGGTACTAGGGAAATCACAAGATCGCTCATTTACTCCAAAACAATTGAATTAACTAATAACATTAATTAACATTTACATGTACAATAGATTGATATTGAAAAATAAAAGGGGGAGGAGATTGATTGGGATTTGGATTTGAGACTTGGATTCAGATTCCAAGCATGCCTACATACCCCATTGAATGGGGATCAAAACCTACGTAGTTTATTCCACTGTGAGGTGGAGAGGTTTAAGGATCGGTCAGATTTGATTGGGTTGATTTGATTTGGGATGATTTTGGGTTTGGGGAGAGAAGATGATGTACCTTCTCTTTGAGAGATTTTGAGTAGGCGGAGTGATTTTTCGAACCGAAATTATGTTTTATCGGTTTTGGATGATGGATTTAAATTAATATCAGAGGAAATTAATTTGATGATTTGGTTGCTTGATTACCCAATTTTAATTAATTAATTAAAATGATTAATTAACCAAATTGAGTGAAAACTAATTTAAAATTAATTAGTTAAAATCAAAGGGATATTTAATTAATTAAAGTGATTACTCAAAATGAGTATAGAGATTAATTAGAGAGAGAAAGAGAGAGAGTAGTAGATAGCCATCAATACTAGCTCTAGGGGTGTATTGGAATGAGGGATGGAGGGGGTATTTATAGGAAAAGATAGGGAGTGAAAAGACCAAAAGGAGCTGAAAAAGTGGGTTAAAGGAGGAGTAAAAATGGAATTTCGCAAAAAAGGGAGTCATCCACGAGACGCGCTCGTGGACATGTGTGAGAACCACGCTCGTCCGCGAGGTCATCTCACGGACGTCTGCCAGAACATCTGGCAGACGTGCCAGGCCTTCTGGCAGATGTGTCAGCACGGAGTTGACACGTCAGCCTCTGTACTAATGTGTCTGATATGCTTTAGTACGGCGTGTGTCAGGCGCATCAGTGCGGATGCTCCTGACGACGCTCGGCGTCCACGAGACTGTCTCGCAGACGTGCGCAAGCAGCCCGCGGATGCGCGGGCATAGCTCGCTGACGTCCGCGAGTTGTCTCGAGTTCTAGCCCTTGTTCAATCTCCAGTTCGATTTTTGAGGGTATTCTAAAGTCTGAAAAATTACCGGTCAGTGGCGGTAGATTCGAAATTAATTATTGGACATTTTAGCAGTCAGTTTTGAGAAAAATTATGTCAGTTTTGGGAAAATATTTTATGGTATAGAAAGTCCAGTAAGGATCAGAAAAGTGATGTCTGTATGTGTTGTAAAATTTAAATCGTTGACCTTTCGGGGGCGTTGCCCCTTGACCCCTGCCTACTAACTAGCTAGCGAGATCGCCATACCGGCTCTGCGTAGCGTATGAAATCCAGCATGTGTCAAGCTGCGGTAACATCTTAAGGGTGCAAAATTTAGGGTTCACAAATATGTATTATATATTAAAGTTTAGAAAAATAACACAAGAACTTCCCTTGGTGTAGTGGAAAGTTACTAAAAGAATTGCAAATGGTTTGGTATTTGAGTTTCGTGGTTAACATTATGATATACCCCAAGTTTCATTATTGTGAGAATCTTAAGTTGGTGACGAAGTGGAGCCTCGATAGTAAGAATGAGTCTTGACAACAAGGTGAAGTATTATAAAGCGAAGGGTTACGAGGTGATAGATTTTGAGGCAAAGGAGGAGCTTTGATGGTAAGTACAAGGTTTGATTACAAGAAAGAGCTTTGTTGATGAGGATGAAGTTCGATGAATAGATAGTTATGCGAGTTGATATGGAATAGACGAGCCCAGTACAAGTAAAGTGAGTAGATAGACTCTTTACAAGTAAATGAGCATAGGAACTCGATATGGGCTTACGAGGACAAGCTAAGGACTCGATGGTAGGGCTTCAAATGTTTGTATAGGTTTACGAGGAGAGCTGTTAGGCTCAGTATTGTTTAGTGTTAGACTGAGTGCAGATAAGGTTGAGTTTAAGTATTGGTAGTGGGATTAGATATGTTTTGGTAAGAATTAAGTTGTATCAGATTTTGTGTGGATATGGTTGAAAGCCAGCTACCACTAACAGTTTTCAAGAAAAATGAATGGCTCAAATTAAAAGTTATTTACCCAATAAATAGAATTTGCAGAAAAAGGTATGGCTATAAATGCAATTTACCTTTCCAATAAACAACTGTTGACCAGCTGTAAGCTATTAAAAATATTTTAATTATTTCTTTTTCTATATATAAAGATCAATAGACCATTCCAGGATGCAATCTCTCCATTTTCTTTCTCTTTCCAAAATTTAAAGTCCTGCATTTCTTTTCAAATCTTTAAGGCCATGTTTGGTTCACATAATGGAATAGGTTAGGAATAGTGTAATATCCCAGACTCCCGTTATCAGTGAAGGTCTCTAGAGTATGGATGAGGTAGAAAGATAGCAAGAGTATGGGCTACTATTAATGAAGGCAAAGAGTGTTATGGTAATAAACCCAGTAGTGAAGCTAAATTAGAGGTGTATATGTATATGTAATCTAGTATAAATGTGTGTAGTGTAAGAATTAAAATGAATTAAATGTAATTGAAAGAGCTTAATGAAATGTTTAATGACTAAGACTTAATTGAGTTTAAGACTTTATTTTATAAGTTTCATGGCTAGTGAAATGAGTACATGAAGATGCATGATTAAGTTTATATTGATACTTAGTGATTGTAAGCATAAGCTTTTAAGTTTCATGAGAATTTCCATGAGTGTATGTATGATTGAGTTACAGGTTTGCAAGTTAGTATGAACTATGAGTTATTAATTGTAAATTTAGCTTAATCCTAAATGTTATATGATTAGTTAAGCTATGAATTATAATGAGTTTGATTAAAGCTATAGATTGATAAATTTGGCATGAATTATAAGTGGTTAGTTTCAAAGTTGATAGTTCTTAAGTGAGTGATAAAGTGTTGTGCGAAGGGGGTACGAAATCCTTATTAATTGATGGAATGATCAACAAATGAGATGGGCTTTAAGTAAATGGAAGTAATAAATGTGAAGATGTGTTAAAATGTTCACCAAAGGTGTATTTGAAGGAAGGGTGGCCTAAGGATTGAAGTGGGGAAGCTTGACCATGCAAAGTAAAAAGGGGCAGAAGCACAAAATTGTGGATGGCCACACACCTCATGACATGCATGGTCGTTCACTTCAAAGAGCAATCTGCCCACTTTTTCTTAGCCGACCCAAATAAGCATTTAATACTCCCTCACCTACTCAACAAATATTTTTAGACTTCTTTTGACCCTTCCATGAATATATTGACCCATATTCATTATCTTTTTCATTTCTTCACATCTTCTCCTTCATTTCTTCTTTCCATTCACATTGAGCATCAACATTAACCAAGCTTAAGTTTTCCATTTCTTTGAGATGAAACATCAGATTTTAAAAAAATTTAAGGAGTTAAAGTGAAGTTCTTCTCTTTCTTTGAGAAATATGGGTTAAAGAGCTTATAATAAGCAAGGTCTTCATCTCTTTAAAAATTAAATATAAGGATTGGAAAGGGAGAATCAAGGATTCAAGAAAGAGTTTCAAGGCTCAAGAGTGAAGCTTTCTCCTTCATCCTTTGTGGTAGAGGCTAATGAGGGTTGCTCAAAAGATGCTTCGTTCCTTGGCTCCTAGTTGTGATTTCGGCTCAAATGACCACAACATTCTAAAATACGAAGAATTCCTACAAATTACTCTGAAAAGCACTTGAACAAACAAATTAAACTCAATTTAAAGATAAAATACATTAAGAACAAAGGGTAAATATAATCAATTAAGCATTTATCAAATTCTCCAATACTTGAGTATTTGCTTGTCCTCAAGCAAATTAAATCGTAACAAAAAACATAGACATAAAATTCCTCCCTAGAATTAACAACAATCAAACAGTTAAATGATAGACAACTTAGAATCCGCATAGCTTGAAATCAATGATCAAACAAAAATCTTCCAAAATGATAACCCAAACTAGGATGCATTTATAACCAGTTTTTACAAACCTAAACCTTGAATTCAAGACTTACAAATGTGAGCAACTATTTCAAAAAGTGCAAATTTTAATCATAGCAGTATAATAAAAATTTTCTCCTAGGTGCATGGTCATCCCCAAGAATGTCACTTCTCATATATGCGCTTTTTAAGGAGCCCGACTTGTTTGAACTGACACTAGCCTTTTGACGCGAAGGCAAACATTTGTGATGCCGGCCCCCGGTTACTCAGTTAAGATCAAGATTCAAATGGCTACTAGCACTATTCTTGATCTCAACCCTTATGTTTCTAAAAAAGTTGAAAACAGCGAAATAGATTCTAAATTTTCAAAGCTCCTTATGCAGTTTTTTTTTTTTTTTTTTTTTTATAACAATTCAATGAGGATGAACACATGCAACCTAAGATATATAGGATTTCCACTAGGTAAAACTAAACACTATGAAAATTCTTCTGCTCATAAATGTAACTAAAGTTTCAGGATTTAGAAAATTGCAAAATTTTTGTGAAAATAACGTCCTAGAAAAAACTACCAAATTGGATTCTTAAAGAAAGATCACATCACTCAATTTGTGCATCAACAAATTATCATCATTTAACTATAAGCAAGTCATCAACTAGGGAAATAAAAATTTATGCAATACTAATTATTAAGATTCAATTCACTGTTCAGGTAATTCAAAATCAACATAAAAGGTATGTATTTAAATTTCAATTAGTCCCTCCCCCACACTTGAATCACACATTGTCCTCAATGTGGGACAAACAAAGTACAAAAGAATAAAAAGAGGAGAGAGAAAGAAAAACTGCCCTTGTGAACCCTCATTTTAGCACCTCCAAAAATTATTTCTGAATTCACAGAACTGATCAGAATCTTTTTTTAGTCAAGCCAGCACTTCTCTGATCCTGATCGGACAACCTATATCAGACAGTATTTTCTCGAAACTGACCGAATTTTTCTCAAAATAGACCGCCAAGCTAAGCCAAAAATACTTCCAAGCCTACCAGAGCGGACCGGAATATTTTTTCATCAAACCTGATATTTTTTCCAAGCCTGATCGGATTTTCTGTACCATACAGTCTTTTCCCAGAACTGATCGGATCTCTCCCAAAGCTGACTGTTAAAACATCCGATAATTAATTTCGGATCCAACGACACTGACAGGTAATTTTTCAGATCTCAGAATACTCCAGAAACTGACCCAGAACCTTCGAAAATTGACCCGAAAAGTCTCGAAATACGCGCCAAAGCCTGCAGCCTCGCGGAGTCGCGCAGAGGCATGCGGCTTCCCAGGCTTCTGCTTGGAGCCGCACGGCCTCCATGCGGCTTCCGCGAGGATACTTCGCAGAGCCGCACAGAGGTCTGCGGCTTTCGCAGACCTCTGCGCGGAGACGCAGGGCCTCCCAGCGGCTTTCGCGCAGAGGCCCTACAGAGCCGAGCAGACCGCGCGCGGCTCCGCAGCCTCTCTGCGTGGCTCCGTCCCTTTTTCGCGCAATCCCGAATTTGCCCCTCCTTTTTTTCTACTTTTTTGTACCCTTTTAGTCTTTTTTTCCACCCCAACTTTTCCTATAAATACCTCCCTTCCCTTCACTTCAAAACACACCAAAGCATTTGTTGAAATCTTCCACTTGCTTTCTCTCTCTCTCTCTCTCATTAGCTTTTACTCTCTCCAATTAATTAGTTAGTTAATTAAAAATTAATTTTAATTAACTAATTAATCATTTTTTTAATTTTCCACCAACTCTCAATTAGTTAATTAATTAAAAATTAATTTTAATTAATT